>QLNU02015360.1:8142550-8166168 GCA_006491805.2 Dysdera silvatica | reverse complement strand
TGAGTAGTCCATAGATGGAAATTACGTGGTCCATTCATGGAAACAGGTTGCCATCAATGGACCACTTGTTAAAAATTTAACTTTTATTTTTCTTGCAATAATAAAATAATATATCCTCACAGTAAACGTGTATAGTACGTTAGAAAGCAATAAAGTAAATATTTCATTATACAATGTTAAATTTAAGGAAAAAGTTTGTCTGGAAACAGTAAAAATGTGTTATGTGGTCCAATGATGGCAACCTTTCCCATATATTTTAATTTATCTATAGTATTTTATGAATTTCAATTTAAACCTAAAATTATATAATATATTTGCAGATTAAAAAATAGTCATAAGACAGTGATTTAAAAGACTATGCTTTACTTACAGTCTTGGGACTGCGAATGAAGTTTCTTGAGACCGACACACAGATACCTAAAAAATGTAACAATTGTGTTTATTTTTCCTAGATTCAATCGCTTTTGCTTGAATATTTACTTTTTATCCTACATTTATATGTAATGTTGAAAATTTTGCACAGCATAACACATTTCCATATTCAATCTTTTTTATTTAGTGTTTATTTCATTATAACCGTGTGCACGTTCTCACCTTGTTTGACGCAGAATGGCTTTTTGCTGTCCTTGTGCCAGAAAAATACAACCAACCAAAAAATTTGTATTCAGGCAAAACGTTCACCATTTAAAGACAGACGGTCCCTTTTGCTAAAATTTTATAGAAGATAATTGTACTTGAGCTGGAAAATATACACAAAAATATAAATAAAGCAACCTGCATCTTATTGCCCATAATCTCCTGTCTGAATGATAAAAAAAATAAATCTGATTGGTTTAAATTTTAGAAATCCTTTCTTTGAAAAAGTAATAATTTGTTTGAGCCACGTATGTAATTATTTTCTTTATACAGCGATCAGCTGTTGAATTCGTGTGCGGAATCTTCCAAGGTTTGTATTTCTCTAGAAATCATGTGAAAGGGGAACATCAGCTTAAAGTGACAACTTAACGTGACTGAATTCTTCATTCATGGGTATTTTTCTTTCTCTTTGTAAAAAATACTTACAAATAGCAAAAATAGATATATAAAAAATACTTACATAAAAAAGCGATACTATAAAGGTAATTCATTGTGAATTATTGGCATAACCAAGAAATTTTAATGAACATTACATTGAATCAAATAAATTTGCTGCTGAATTAAAAACCATTATTACCATCACTAACCGAAAATATTAAATTATGTTGCGTCGTTCAGCAGAAAATGGTGACTTAAGACCAAGGTTATTTCGATCAGAATAGGTCTGGAATTAATTATAAATTTACACTAAAAATGTTTACTACACAAAAATTGCGCGTAATCGACTTCATTATAAGTTTTTAAAGCATTTTGTTAATACTATAGTTTTAATACAATAAACAAAATTTTGAACAAAGGTTCAACAAACAAGTTTTTATTTATCGGACACTATCTCTCCTCGACTCGTCTGCTTCGATGCGTTTTCCGACAAGGCTTTATTCTGGGGCCTTTTTTATTCACTTTTTACATTAACGACATTTTTCCCTGAAAACTTCATCTTGCACAATCTGTTTTGCTGACAACACGTCTCTTTTTTTTGACATTCATGTGTCCAATCATTGTATACAATAGTAAATACTCACCTTCCTATTTTTACTAATTGTTTTTCTCAAAATTTTTTTACTCTTAATATATCTAAAACTAAAATTCTACTTTTTTCCAACAAAAAACATATTACTTACAATTTAATGTTTTCCTTTAATAATTCTCTGGGTTCACTTTCTAATAATACTGATTTTCTTGGAGTTAATTTTCAGTCTAATTTGAAATGGGATAATCATATTCATTCTTTATGTAATCAAATTAGTAGGAATGTTGGAGTTCTTGGTAAAATTGTACATTTTTTACGACTCGTATCATTTTATCACTATATTATTCTTTAATTTATTCATACCTTAATTATTGTACCTCTGTCTAGGCTCTTACTAGGCTAATGTAAATCGACTTACGCAACTACAAAAAAGTTTTGGCGTTTCATAACGCCTTGTCACTCTTCAAGTGAGTGTAAGAATTTACAAATCATGCATAATTTATTTGACATCAATTTGATTCATAGACAAAAAATCCTTCTATTAATGTTTAACAGACTTAGATTTAATAAACTCCCTGATCCTGTACCTCTTTTAACCCCAAATCATCGCTATCCAACCTCAAGTAATTCTGATTTTATCGCTGTTTCTTGTCAAATAAATATTGGGCAGAGATGCATGGGTTATTTGGAACCCAAATTATGGAATTCTTTATCTGACGATATAAAAAATATCTGTTCTATTCCTTTATTTAAAAAACGTATCCGAACTTTATTACTAAATCAATAGCCCGGTACTCTTACAATGATTTTTCATGAATGACACAGGCTTTGTCAAACCTTTGGTTTTTTCTTGTGTGACCCTGGCTTATACATATATTGTTAATCTTGGATTAATTTCATGTATTTTATCTTGCCAAATAAGCTGATTGATTGACTGATCGATTTTAATTAAAGTTTAACAAACAAAATTTTTAACAAAGGTTTAATAAACAAAATAAACAATACATTCAAACGACTACTCACACATAGCACTTTAGAGATGACTATTAAAGTGATAACGTTATAAAATAGAAGTAGGATGTTTCGCCTCTTTGGATTTTTTTAGGATTATTTTATATTTCGTTCCGTACTACTTTTCGGAATATCCACTTGGGTACGCAGGGGGGGTTGAGGGGGGTTGTATCCCCTATTTTAATGAAATTTCGTATACATATATATATATATGCATAAGGATATATGCAGTCGTAGCTCTGTAACCCCCCATTTTAAACATGTAACCCCCTTTATAAACTTTCTTTGTACGCCTACGGGAATATTCTATAGAGAAAGGATAAATCAAGCTACACTCTTCCATTGCTTAATCGCAAATGATGGGAGAGGAATTATGTTAACGGTTGTCTGGTAGTTTCAAAACAAAAAATGCCTTCTTCTTGGCCATTGTTGTAAATGCAAGCTCACATTTTCCATCTAATTTATCACCCTGCGAGAATTGCCAAACAAAAAATCAAACTTGCATTTTTTCTGTTATAAACACATATCACCGCCAGAATTTGGCGCACATCAACCAAAGAAGGAATCTGGCCAAAACTCCATTTATGCAATGTATTCGTGACTTCTTTAGGTACACCGAACAATCCAACTATCGTCCAGAAACCTCTGAATACCAAAGAGTACTTTTATTTTATATACCAAGCGAATGGTGTGAGTGCCTAAGTTATCGCTGGATCCGTCCTAGCCTAAGACGAGTCTTATTTCTTCACTTCGATCTTTACAATAAAAAAATACACGTTGTGAAGTTCCGTGTGTTGAACAATGCGTGACCACTTGCCGACCACTTTCGTGGTAATTTGGCTGTCCCTGAGAAGGGTAATAATATGCTAATTTATAATATATGAGTGAAAGACTTTTGTTTGAGCCATAGAAAGATGATGATGACAATGAAAATTTAACTTGATTGAACCTTATGTTTTAAAAAACATGCCATTTAAATTTACATGAGTGGTATTACAGTAAGGTGGACTAAGTGCAATTTTCGGAAACAAAATTTTAAATTTCAGCTCTTCGGCTGAGTCCTTCTTCATAACAAACATATGTGTTTGTATTTTATGACATAAAGACAGCGAAGATCATACATGCGAGATTGATAGCAGAGATTATACATGCCAGATCGACAGTCATGATCATACGTGCGAGATCTATAGCGAAGATCATACATACTGCATCAAGACCTACAATTTTCGGAAGATACGGAACCTCCATTGCCTAGGAACTCAAATCAAAGACTGCGGACCAGTAGAGAGAGAGAAAAAAAAAGCAGCAAATGCTAAGTACCATTGGGCGCGAACTCGGGTTTTCCGCATGATAGACAATTGCATTCTTGTCCTCTTTGGCCTAGTGGTTAAGGCACTCCGGGCTCAACAGAGAGACCCTAGGACAGGGACAATGTCCCCTTTTCTCCTATAATAAAAAAACTCGCCTCGATGGCTTTGTGTGTTAACCATTATTTGGCAATTGTGTTATCCCTGAGAAGGGTAATAATATCTTAAATTCCTAGACGAAGGAGGACAGATTTCTTCGAAAACTTGTAGATCTTGGCACCATAACACACAAACAGACAATCTTTTTAAAGCATGTAGGTGCATTGGGGTAGCTAGGGGGCGGCTAGAGTAAACCCTCCCCCTAGAATAGTATCGTAGCAATTTAAAAATCATGGGGGTCCAAGTGGCTTTAAAGAAGATTATGTGATGCGGCCTTAGAGAAAATAATGTGTTTTGATATGCTGGGGGGGGGCTTAAGACCCCCCAGAGGACACTCTTTGCTACGCTACTGCCCTGAAAAAGCGAAAATTACAAATGACTGCTATGTGCCAAGTATTGGGCCTAAGGCCGTCCCCCACCACCCCCGTGAACTTGAAGGTAGTGACGTCAAGGTACGGGTTAATCCAAAAAGCTAAAGATCACCAAACCATATCGAGGTTTAGTCCACTTTACCTTAACACCATTCATATAATTTATTTTTCTGCATGGGAATAACAACCTAATTTCTGGTAGTTTTGGCTAAAAAGATGAAAAAAAATGGCCTCATGGGAAGCCCTTGAAACTCCATGACTGTGTATTAATCGTGTGTCTGTTGACATTTCTCATTGTGTATGGGGATATGACACGGATTTGAAAAAATTTCATTCACCAGCACAGAGCCAAAGTCAAAGGCAGTAGCGAGCCAAATGGTGAGAGGAGCCACAAATGCCAGAAATACACTCACTACTATCAGGTGGCATTTCCTGTTGCAACTCAGTTAAAGCTATTGCAGCACTGTTAAAAATCACAGACAAGAGGTCCCTGAGAATTTGCACATAAGGTCACACGCTTTTGTCAGCTTTGTCAACAACGGACGGTAAGTGATTCTTTATAGTTTTATAAATTATTTCCGAAATGTTACGTAGAAACGCAGTTTTATTTCATAAACCAATTTCAAGTTGTAAAATAGTGCGGGAATTTTAAAATTTTCTCTGCCGTTGCTGGCAGTGCTTCTCTAACGAGATATTAAATCAGCAAATTGTATGTACGTATGACTACAGAATCCTCTATTCGAGAATAGCATTAAAACATCATAAAAGCAATTAATTAATTTTTGATTCTACTTTCGTTTATATATGTTTACGAAACTTATAGAAATTTTTTATTATGTTTGTCATATTCTGTAGAAAAGAATTAATTCGTGCAAATCAAATCCATTTTATTCGCAAGACCAGAAGAATTTTTTAACTAAATACAGTCCAAGAAGCCATGTACAAAAACACAATATTTACAAATTTAACTCTTTTTTTTTTTGTTGTTTATTTTTCATTTGTACAGTCACAATAAATTTGCACCACATGACAACGAGTATTGCATAGATACATGTACATCATCTATACATCATGTTTGGCTATATTATATTATACTGATTAATTCTATTTGCTTCTATTTATACAAAGAAAAGTCCCAAGAAAGTATCAGCACGGATATAATATGCCTTGACCCGAAATAAAACTAGATTTCTGAGACTAGGATCCAAAAAAGACCACTTGGTTATTTTCCACATATATCCCTTCTTTTTTTTTTTACCACCCATCCCAAACTTTTCACATTATTTCCTTAATTTTTTTCCTCTATGCTTATTGATCAACTAGTTACAGCAAATAAGATACTTTGTTTTTATACTTGCATCATACTAATAACACAAAATCAATAAAGGTTCTCTCTCATCTTTTAGAAGATCCTTTCCATTTGTTAATTTATTTTCAGTCAATTACTCTCCATTACCCTGTAATAACTATTTCCTTAATCTATTTTTATTTTTTTACTGTTCAATTCTTTTAATTCTATTGGTCGTTTATTTCAACATTTAAGACCTTTGTAACTGATATCACTGCTTCCCATTTCAGTTCTTATTTTTAGTTAATTATGGGCCATTGAAGTTAGAACATATATTTCTATCCCTTTCATTTTTTTTTTAATTTTATTCTTGTATATTTAGTGTGCTCATCTTCTCACATCCTTTTATAGATTTTAACCAGTACACAATACTCATGTATTTTATCTGATGACAAAATATTATGTTTCAGAAATAAATTTTTTCAGTCCATTCTTTCATCCTTGTTGATTAATTTAAACATCTTTTCCTTCAAGTTTTTTAACACGTTGTCATTCACTGTAACGAAGTTTTCCCATACACCATTATAGTATATCAGATGATTATATATTAATGAATTGTATAGTTCAATGTACATTTTTTCGGTTATAGTCGTATTTATTCTTCTTAGGATTCCTATAGTCTTACTTATTTGATTAGTTGTTTTATTTATTTGATTATTCCAGTTTAGTTTATCAATTAGTTGAATTCCTAAAAATTTAATTTTATCAAGAATTTGGATTTTTTTGTTATTAACTAAAATTAATTTGTTTAACAGATCTTTATTTACTTTTTTTATTTTTGCTTGTGAATAGTACTATTTTAGTTTTCTTTACATTCAGTTTCATTTGGTCAGCCTTAAACCCTTTTTCATATTTCACCTTTTCCCCAGTACTCACTTCCATCAGTTTCTTTTGTTCACTACCAGTTAAAACCACAGTCGTGTCATTTTCGAACGATGTAATGTATCCTTTGTCCGATACAGGTCCGTAGCCAGGATAAAGGGGCAAGGCAAAAGGCATATGGGGCACAGGACACCCAGGGATTGTTCTATCTATATAAGTAGCTGGACGGGGCAAATGGGGCACATGCATGGGGCAACTGGGGCCACGCTCCTGCTGGCCCCGGCTTGGCTACAGGCCTGGTCCGACATATTAGATAAATCGTTAACTAAACTAAACTTAATCGTTTATTTGTCACGTTAAACTACAAGGAAAAGAACATTTGCAATTTATCTAAAATATAAACACAAGTGAATATGAGGAAAGCTTTATTGATCTTACAAGAATTGAGCCAGTAAATGATTTTAAAAATCCTGACAAATCAGACTCGCCCTAAATAGTAAAAAACCGCCCAAGGAACGTTATTAAATTGCAGTACACAAATTTTTGCACGTGAAGTCAAACAAAAAAAAAAGACAAAGGAACAAGCCAAACCATAAACCATCAAATAGCTTCATGGGTGTCATAAAATTATTATAAACAAAATTTACATACTGGTCTATTAAAAATAATATCAAAGAAAAAATGCAAACTATAAAGTGTCAATTAAAACCAATTGAGTTTTTTGAACACGTTAAAATTTTATTGCCTTAAATTCAAAGTCAATGTTATTCCATATTTCTATATATCCTCATAATTTACATTGATTTCATTAGTGTGAGGTTTAGAAGGTAACAATATTAATCTATACCTTGCGTTATAGCTATTGGAATAATGTTTAATATTTATGACGTTGATATAACATTACCCCTTTTTAATGTTTTAAATATAAGAATAAAAAGGTAACTTTGATGCAACAAACTGCTTACAATAAATCAAATTAAAGATATTAATTTGATTTCAGTTACAGTAATAAATCCTCTGAAAGTGTTGTAATTAATAAGTTGAGTGTAGTTTATCTGGAACAGCCAAGTTGTGTAGTGCTGTCGTCCAAATTTTCAGATTTTAGTTGCAGATGATTGAACGTATTTAAACCCCGTTTTGCCTCACATGCTACTGAAAATATATGGGCAGCCTCCTAGCTCAATGCACGGCAATACGTGCTAAGTTACCCGTCATCTTTTAATTCTAGTATCTTCCCTAAAGCTTATTGTTGTTTGGGATAGATTACAACCTCTTTCCCCTAGCGATGGAAGTAATTTGAACAGAAAGTTATAACAAAATGCTTCAAAAGCACATAAAAATTCATCGAATTCATGACAGACGCCATACATATATATGTTTCTATACTTTTCCAAAGTACTTCATGGAATACCTAACCACTTAGCAAAACAGTGGGTAGGTGACAACATTTTCGAAGGAAAAAAAATTAACCCGGCCCTATCTCAATACCCCATCTTTCCTCGAGTTCAGTGCCGGATTGAGGGCCTTGTGGACCCTAGGCTGGAAAGAGAGAATGGGCCCCTAAAAATGAAGGCCCCTGCGATATTCAATCAATAAATCATGAGTTAAAGTTTATTATCTTTAATAATCAGGTTTTCAATGATAAAACTTAGACATTTTTAAATAAATAATATTAAAATAACTCTTAAACGTAAAAAAAAATATCAAGCCACATCAAGGTCCTTGGGGGGGCCACCTAAATCATGGGGCCCTAGGCGTAGCCCTACTTGGCTTATACGTAAATCCGGCATTCTCCAGGTTCCTCCTATTTATACCATAGTTTTGGGTGTGTGATTACAATCCTTAGTAAGTAATATAGGCAATAAAGTAAATAATATCAGTAAATTATTCAACTAATGATGTTTTCGCAGTTACATATTAAGCACCACTGTCGAGTTATATACATATGAATTCTTTGAATTAGTACAAAATATGATAATTCTAATAGGTGGGTTATATACAAATGGAAGCTAGTCAAGATATATAAAATGGGAAGAGCAGCCAATTTATTATAGAAACACAGGTTTCGCTTATGACGATTCTCGGCGTTCTATTATATTAATAATTACTCAAAATTAATAATTCCAAAAAGTTGTCTTTAGTTACATGTTATACTGTGATTCTATTGGTTTACAGGCTTCATTTGAGAGCGCTTCTATAAACGAGCTTTGAAACCTGCTAATAAAAAGCTTTAAAAAAAAAAGCTTTAATAAAAGCTAAAAATAAGCTTTCTATACTACCGCCTGGTTCATATTTAAATATGCACATTTTATTCCAAAATTTGGTAAAAATAATTTGATGCCCCTTTTGTGACCCATAGACTTGTGCACCTCAAACACGTAATCAGCATATTCATAAACACGTGTGCATACACTTCTTCGCAGCTTAACAATTTTCTCTGCTCAATTATTAAAATGTTTACTGAATTTTTGACGTGTAACTCTTCTCAAAGTAGTTATTTTGTCTTTTAATTATTTTACTAAATATATAATTTGGTTGTACAGAAAGAAGTGAGCTTTAATTAATTTAGGTTAGGGACGAATTAGATTTGGCCACGAGGATGTTTTCTTGTTCACCACTTGTATATATTTCCAAAGAAGATGTAAGCTGATACGATACAAATATTATAATTATAGTTCCCTTTGCACTGCGCAAAATCCCGCTCAGCGAATGCCAAAATGTATCCCAAGTTTTGGCTCCGATTTCTGGGGGAATTTGGCCAAAACAAAGTCAACAGTTTTAAGAAGGTTGCGGGGGCGAGTAGCTGTTGAAGGGGACCTTACGACACCGACTCGAAACATTGAAAATGTCGGAGGAGTTATTTTGGGTATGACCATCCGGATATTTTTTGTCCGCCCCTGCGACTTCATTCTGGAGCTGTCTGGCAAGTGTGCTCAAAAATCTGGGGATCGCAAAATGGTACGTGCATAATACTTTTAACAAGCATTATCGAACAACGAAAGGTTAGTGAAAATCTGCGCAATATACGTCATGAATGCGGATGGATAACCTTATTTTCATGGCACTGCTCTTGTACTGAAAGGGTTTTGTATCCTTTACCAAATCGTTGTTTCTTGAGTAATGTTTATTTCGTTCGAGGAACTAGTTCAAGGGTATGTTTGCGGAAATCTGGCCTAACATAGAGAACAAAAAAAAAAGAAGCGAATCTCCTTTGAGGGTCGTCCTATTCTTAAACACAGAACAACGACTTGTTTGATGCAGCAAACGATTGTTCTGTCATTTTGTTATCGCCTTGGTGTAACATAACGTAATGTCGTTAGTCATGACTTAAAAAAGTGATTTCTGCCTAATTTTGAATTCTAAATTGTGCATAAAGACTCCTTCGGAAATTGCACCAAAAATTCTTTCTCTGTTTCTTCTATTTCTCCCCATATAACTTAATCTATTTTGATCAACAAGATATGCTTTTGACAACGGCTATAATAGCTCTTCTCTGGTTAAATATATTTTAGTGTAATAACATAATCATTTTTAGAAATTTCCTTTTATCGTCTAGATTCGATAAAAGTTGCCAAGCAAGCATAAATGGAAACGTTACCGTTTGCAACAAAAGCACCGCAGAATTCTACATGGGGATTCTGCGGCATTAGACGCTCTGATGGAGGAAGTAGGATGTCAACAGAATCTCCTGATTCATCCCATTCAACCAGCAATAGTCCACAGTATTGCATAACGGTACGATGACTATGTTTTAAAAAGGGCTCAGAACTAGTTTGAAACTTAAATTTCTATCTGTTATTAACTCCTTGTCAAATATTGGTTTATAGGACAATAGATATGATGAATATATGCCAGCAGTTTTACTCAATACTCTCAAAAAGGAAAAGAAACCCTTTACCTACACACCAGGTAGGGTTGACTTGTCAGAAGTGTTAAATGCTAAACTTCAAAAGAGAATGGATCGCAGAAATGCGAAAATCCGATCGCCACCACCTGCTGTTGAGGAATCTCAGAAGCAAGTCTTGGTCATGCCGACGTATAACTCACCACTTAATATGTACTCCATGGAAAATGCCTTAGAAGCCCTCGAAGTTCAAGCTGAACTGACAGTAGCAAACAAAAGGTAAGTTACTTTGAATTTAAGTGAAAACATTACGTTGAGTTTTGTATTGTGCAATAATCAAAAAAGTACTGAAACATCCGCGCAGTTTTAAACAAAAGATTTTTAATGATTTTAAAAGATATTTTACTGTAGCTGATTTGATTAAAATTTTGAGGACTGTACACAAATTTAGCTACCAAAACTACAAGACATGTCAACAGAGGGCAGAAATTATCTGCCCCATAACAGATATTGGGAAATAATTTGTTTAATGAAATTAATATTCGAGTCTAATTTCTGTATTAAAACAATTTTTAAACTGCATTCCCACAAATGGAATTTTTGTTATAAATTAGTTAATCTGTTAAAAATTTCAAAATCTAACTTTTTAAAAATTAGATGCAAACACATAAAAAGTAATATAAACACTTCTACATGCTTCTACGACAAAATAGGTGATATAAGATACGAATATGAAACACATATGTTATATTTATCAACTTATGATTGGCACATCGAAAGGTATCAATGGTCAGGTGGCCACTAAAACTACATTTAAAAATCACTATTTTTATAACTATTATTGTAAATCTCTCTTGTTGTACAGAAATTTTTTACAAAAATTACTTAAGTAATGTTTTTTAATAGTTATATTTGGTCAAACTTCGTCTATAAACACATTGAATTACGTAAATAAAAATAATCTAATAAATTTCTTCTAATCTATTTCTATGGTATGCAAATATGATAATTTTTTATTAATAAACTCGGGACGACATTAAAATTTTGATAGTCAACTTTTCAATCAAATATTATTCAATACACTTTCAAATTTATTTTTATGTTCAAGGTATTTTTTTGCAATACAAGACTTAAAATGTTCGTAGAGTTCATGATATAAAATGAACTATTGCACATATGCTTTAGATACGTACTTCCCCCCTCCATAAAACAATGCTTTCATATTTTGCATGTTATATATTTTTAATCTCATATATACTCTGATGATTTCGTTTATACATTTAAATTGAAAAATTAAAAGTTTAATTATCAAAATCGTATTTATTTAGGCTTTAGAAATATTTAAAATTTCCAATTGTAAAAGTGGATATAGCTCAAATTCCTTTCATATAATCACTTACGTTGATTACATTATTATACAATAAATTCCCGTCCTAATTTGAATGCAACTTATAATTAATTTCATGATTGGATAATTGTCATAAATCATATTAAAACGATTTAATAATCATTGCCTATTTAATATTAACGATAATTGTAGATTGCTTCATCGAAACTGATCTGTTTACGTTGATGATAGCGATGGCTACTGCGTACCATTATTTCATTATCAGGGATTCGTTATTTATATTATTAATAATTATAATTGATTTATTTCGTTGCTGGCGACAGTGGAGATAAATTCTGAGAAAAAATGTTTGTCATTTTTGTATTTCCTCAGCAGTTAAAATATTTCCGATGGAGAGAATGTAAAATTTCTTCTCATTATTAAGTAGAATAACTGTAAGTGTATAACTTAGAAAAATCGATATCCCTGAACACACACATTTTACAATCTTTCAAAGCATTGGATCAAAGACTTCGTTTTTTAAGTATTCTTTAAATGTGTTAAATACTGTACAGTCGAACCTCGTTAAGACGAACACCAAGGGGAACAGAAAATCTGTTCCTATTAACAGTAATTCGTCTTATCCGGAAAGGGTAGTATGTTATACACTCTGACGGGACTTCAGAAAATGATTTGTATCAAAAATAATTCGTCTTAAGCGTGTTCATCTTAATAAGGTTCAAATGTACTTTCTTTTATGTCATTTACCTCTGAAACACGATCGTCAATATACAATCTTTTGTCAATTACAACCAGCGCCGCCTTAACTGGTAGGCCTGTACCCAGGGTCACGACACAAATAGAGAGGAAATCGATAAAATTTGTCTATTGTAAATTATATTTTGCTTATTGTAAAAAAATGAAAATTTTAAATCAAGCTAAAAGGGCCCCAAAATGTGATCAACCCCAAGGACCTCGAATGCGCTAAAGCGGCCCTTATTTCAATCCTGTTTATGATAACTTTAAGGGTCTCTTTCCTTACGCCCTTGCAAAGGGTAATTTTTCCAAAATATTACATGTTGATTACATTGAAGGAGCACAATGTGTAAATTTCGAACGCCACTACATTAAATTAATAAACAGAAGTCAACATTATAAGCATGTTAATGCGTTATAGAATTTGCTTCTGCTTATTAATTGAATCTGCGTAGTGCTACGTCCGACTAGCTAGCCATCGCATGAATTTGATCATCGGTAATGTAACGATATTCAGAGTTTTGAAACTACCCTTATTTACTAAGATAAAAATTAAATCTCGTATTTCGCAGCAAAAAATGAACATTCACTTACAGAAAATTAACAGAAATTTTTTCATTAAATTGAATCAAGTAATTTAATATCAAAGCAAAACTACCTTTTCAAAGAATGATTTTTATTTCATGCACTGCTGAAGGAAAGTATTGTGAATGGGGAAAGTAAATTTTATATTTGGTAAGTTGTTATAGCTAGGAGGAAAGTATGAAAAAATTCCTACCCCTGTTGTGTTAAATTTTCTCTTTAATTTCGAGCGTACTTCTTTGTACTTACTACATACCTCTTTTGCAATTAAAATTTCATCATTAAATGTTTTAACAGATTGCATGCTCATTAATAAAATTTTTTAATTATTTTTTAGTTAAATTTCTACCCCTATGTGAATGAAAATTAGACAATGCATTATAATATACACTGAAGTGCCAGAAAAATTGGCACACCTACCTAATATCGTGCAGCCCCCAACCCCACGCATGCACAGAAGTGCCACAACACGACGTGGCATGGACTCGACTAATGTCTGAAGGTATCCTGGAGACAATTCACACCAGGAATCCTGCAGGGCAGTCCACAAATCCATAGGAGTGCGAGGTGGTGGAGATCTCTTCTGAACAGCACGTTGCAAGGCATCCCAGATATGCTCGATAATGTTCATGTCTGGCGATTTAGGTGGCCAATGGAAGTGTCTAAAGTCAGAAGAGTGTTCCTGGAGCCACTCGGTAGCAACTCTCGATGTGTGGGGTGTCGCATTATCATGCTGAAATTGTCCAAGTCCGTCGGAATGCACAATGGACATGAATGGGTGTAGGTGATCGGACATGATGCTTACGTACCTGTCAGAGTTGTCTCTAGACGTATCAGGGGTCCCATATCACGCCAACTGCACACGCCCCATACCATCACAGAAGCTCCACCAGCTTGAACAGTCCCCTGTTGACATGTAGGGTCCATGGATTCATGAGGTTGTCTCCATACCCGTACACGTCCATCCGCCTGATGCAATTGGAAACGAGACTCGTCAGACCAGGCAACGTGTTTCCAGTCATCAACAGTCCAATGGCGGTGTTACTGGGCCAGACGAGGCTTAAAAAGCTTTGGTGCCGCAGTCACCAAGGTACGAGTGGCCTTCGCTCCAGCTCAGCTCATATGATATGAATGGTTCGTTGAACAGTTCGCACGCTGACACTTGTTGATGCCCCAGCATTGAAATCCGCGGCAATTTGAAGAAGTGTTGCACGTCTATCTCGTTTAACGATTCTCGTCAGTCGTCGAAGGTCCCGTTCTTTCAAGGTCTTTTTCCGACCGCACCCTTTGTCGAATATTTTACCGGATTTTTGGTTCCTGATATTCACGAGATGGCGATATAATTTTGCTGGCTATCTCGGAGAGTCTAATCTCTCTTGTGCCGACTATAACGCCATGTTCAAAATCACTTAAATCTTGATAACCTGCCATTGTAGCGGCAAGAACCGATCTAACAGCTTTGCCAGACATCTCTTGTCTTATATAGGCGCTGCCGACAGCATCGCGTTACACTGATTGGTTGCAAAGCTCCGTTATTTGCATACGCACGCCTGTACCAGTTTTTCTGGCACTTCAATGTATATCAGACAAAAAAATGCATTATTGTTTCTAATAACTTATATCATTAATGCCTATTAGAGAAATTATGGAAATTCAATCCTTCATCCTCATTCGAATGACATAATACCTTGAGAAGTGTCATCCTTGAACTGAAACAAAAGATATACGTTTCTTCCAACATCGATATCCCTATATTCGGGTACCCCGCCTTGCGCTTATATATCAAATCCAAACGTCGTAATAATTTGGACTAAATCTCTTATTTGATACCGTATAATTTCAGTGGCGCACCCAGAATTTTCCCAAAGGGCGTCAATTGTGGAGGAAGTTTTGGTGGAAAAAATGGCCAGACGCCATATCAATTACGGTTGTCTTTTTGTGTACTTTTATCATTATTGAATTACTAATAATTCTGAGTGCTGAAGATACTTAAATAACTGGAGGTACTAATAGATTATGATTAAACAATTTTATATAGACCAGCCCTTGTTTTCCACAAAAGCACTGTTTTGATAATAGTTCTTAGAATAACCTTATTCTGAAAACTTGTTTTACTTGCATCATCTATTACTTAATCAATTACAGTCTTTTTTCCTTCTATGACCCTAAAAACTCATCGGCTTTGAGAACTGAATCCATATGATAGAAAAAGTTTATGTTGGCTGAAGTTCAAGCCTTTTCTTTAATTATTAAATCCTTTTTAAATAAGAAGTTGACCTGTGGCTTGTGCTTGTTTGACTCGACTACATGGGGTGAAAGAAGAACACAAAATTTGCTAATATGCACTGTCTTCTACCTTTGTAAGCTGTTATGTCAGGGAAATTTTTTAATAGTGTAACTTGAAACAAATACAGAAAGTTTAACGAAACAATACAGAGTTTCACCAGGAGATTCCATAACAAACAGTTATTTCGACACTGGCGTAAGGTTTAAAAACACGACGTTTCGGGAGCCAACTGCTCCCTTTGTTACATATGGATCTCAAAGACTTTTAAACATTGTTATCCTATCTCCATCAGTGAGGTTAGGTTTCTTGACATAATTAGAAATATCTACAGTCAGAATTTCTATTTCAACTGTGTTTGATATTGTGTTTTGGTCTACCTTTACCTCCTAGAAAGCGTTTGAAGACAGCCTGAGCCACTGATGTTGCTTGCCTCAACTGCAGCCTCATCAATGTCACCGGCATTCAAGGAAATGTCGTTGGGAACGCCACTAGTTTTAATCTTATATTTAAAAAAAATAATAATAATTTACCAGTGTCTGTTGGCGTAATAATTTTTCGTTTTGTTAGCCCAAGGGAGGGGCTCGGGCCCCTTCGGCCCCTACGTGGGTGCGCCACTGATAATCTCATTGATCATCTCACTCTTCATATTTGAAGACATAACTGAAATCCGTTCCTTGACTTCTTCTGAAGCAGAGGACAATTTTCATGAAGACTCGAGTCCACGTTTCTCAAAACCCGAGAACATAAACATACATAACCCAGAATATGGGAACTTAAATTAGATGCAGAAAGTAGGTTTGTTTAGAAATGTGCTCTTAAGGATGGTTCATGTGATCATCTGAGGACAAGCACTAAGAAAACTGTGTCTACAATAAACTAAAATTAAGGAGGTTATAACATATTGCTGTTTATGAACTGTCTCACTTGTTGGACTTCCTGGCTTTCAACCTAAAAGGGTTGTTTTGCTACAACTTGCAGGCCCATTTTACTGTGCTCGAAACTAAAGGTTTGCTTTCTTCGGAAATTAGATGCTTTGCAAAGAGTTTGTCAAAAAGTCACGATATCTTGATTCAAATATAACGTAATAAACGAAATAATCTTCGCAAGCGCTTTGCACATGAAGTTCACGTTCTGGTCTATAAAATAAGAAAGCGGGTGGTTCTATTTCTGAGTTCAACGCAATTTCGCGAAAGTTGTGGTTGTGTGGTAGTTCGTGGAAGAGAAGTAATTAAAGCAATTGGGGTGACTAGCACGTTGTGGGGAAAAAAGAGAAAGTGGGAGAACATAATGAAACTAAAAATAAATCAATGAGACATACGAGTCAGTTTAAGACAAATACAAAACAAAATGTTTTTTCAATTAAGTTAGTTTGAATAAAAATGAAGAAAAGTATTATTAATTATACGTGCGAATAATCAAGGTTCTTCTGTAATATCCATACGCATTGTGATATACTGTATGCCCTTTGCTATTTTATTACAAACAAATGGGTAATAAAATAAGTAAGTTTAAATGAAATTTTCATAATCAAAATTAAGAATTAAGTAAAGGCTTGTTCTCGTATTATTTTATGAAACCTACAGATCATAGTGTATCAATCATTCAGGTATTAACTTATCTAATTACTTAGGTATTAATATATCCAATTATTAAGTATTAATGTATCTAATAATTTAGGTATTAACGTATCTAATTATTTAAGTAATAATGTATCTAAGTATTTAAATATTAATGTATCTAATTATTTAGGTATTAATGTATCTAATTATTTAGGTATTAATATATCTAATTATTAATTACTAATGTCTGTAAAGAAAAAATTGCCATAATTTTTTCAAATCGATTTAAAAAAATATAATAATACATTTAAAATTTTTAACTTTTGAATTCATCTCTTGCCTGCACCAAAATAGTACGAATTTTCAAAGTTTTTCGCTCTTTCTTTTCTTCAGAGGAGATGGCAAAAAAATAAATAAATAAATAAATAAATGTACTTTGTAGTATGTATGTGTCAGTCAGAAATGATAGGAATACTGAGTTTTCCGCCGCCTCATTTTGCCAAACACAGCAATTTTGAAGAGCAACATTATCATTTTTTTCCAAATTAAATTTTGGGGCGTAAAAATTTAGTTCCATAATTTCAGAAAAATACAGCATTTTCATTCTCTATTATATAAAGCAGACTGGTATGATATTAGTGAATATGGATAATATTTTTGACACTCACGTTTCCAAGCTCAAATTAAAGCTTTTTACGTATAGAATAAAAAAGACACATTGCCGTGGCCCGGAGTCGAACCGGGAACCCACCGTATGAAGCAATTTTCCGTAACCTGCTCGGCCACCAGAGTGCGGGAAAAGACATTAATGTCGCTTACAAAACCTTATATATAACGAAAAGGGGCATCGTTCCTGTGCTTTAGTGGCCTAGCGGGTCAGGGCCCACCGCTTCATAGGATGGGTCTCCGCTTCGACTCCAGGTTAAGGCGGTATCTCTTTTTGTTCTATACATAAAAAGCTCTAGTTTGAGCTTGAACACATAGGTGTCAGAAATATTAACCATCAATTTTACACGCAAAAATTACGAAAAAACAAGACTCGGTGGTTTTGTATGTTGAATATTTGGCAATTGTGTTAACCCTCAGAGGGGTAATAATATCTCTTACACTGGTAAAAATGTCTATAAGAAAGAAATATTTTCGAACTGCCTCTATATATACAGGGTGTCTCAGCATCAGGGTTACAAACTTCAAGGGGTCATAGTACTCATCAAGGTGAACGATAATATGTCATAGAATCTAAGGTCGCAAACCATCCACAGCGCCAGTTCTAAAACCGTCCAGCATGCACAAATATTTACAAACAGTGCGTGAAGAGCGCCAGATACTACTCAGGTCAGCTGATTAGGACAACGCATGCTGCGCTTCTCATGCAGTGGTTGTAAATATTTGTGCATGCTGGACGGTTTAGAACTGGCGCTGTGGATAGTTGCGACCTTGACATGACGTTCACCTTGATGAGAACTATGACCCCTTGAAGTTTGTAACCCTGGTGCTGAGACACCCTGTATACTAACCTCGTCAAAGACAATACTCTAACTACCTTATCATGTCCTGAGTTTGTGATTGTTTAAGGTTTTGCCTATTGTTGTAACTCAAATTTAAGATTTAGGTTGAACTTGAAGGAAATGTGGATATATTCAAATAATACTTCATCAACGATCGCAAATTATTGTAAAAGCAATCGAAATTTTGGGGATACTAGTGTTCAGTGGTATAGCTGGCAGCGTCATGAAGAATATAGGGAGATCGTTAGGCGGTTGACCATAGCTTTTGGACGATAGAAACATCACACGGTAGATGTTTTTTATTCATAGTATACAAATCTTTCTCACTTATTTTCCTCGATATGATCTGAATTAATTCATATCAGATAATATCCTATAGGACGTTCTTATATGGAAAAATAATGCAAATCATTTTATATTGTTTATTTAATCATTGCTCATGTTGAGTCAAGAAAGGGTTGATAAATATATTGTTAATATAAGATCACGAAAGTAAACTGCTTTCAATTTATAGGAACTCGAGTAAATTTAGTAAATAATTTTAGTAATTAAAAGTTCGTATAGAGTTTACGTGGAAAAAAAAGCATATAATTATTAATAGTGTGTTCTTTAAGTATAGCGGTTACATATCTATTTTTAATTAATCTAACGTTATGCAGGTACGCAACCAAATTTTTATAGTGAGAGATTGCTCATTACATTATATGTAGCAGATCATATTAACATCACTTCTATCTTACAAGGGAACCACCCCGACTGAAAAGCGCAAATGAATATGTACCTTAGAAAATTTTGTAGGTTTAGAACCCCTAATAACGAATTTGTAATCAGACTTCTGTAAAAGTCATCTATTCTAATTTTATGGGGCTTTAAAAGTAAAAAATTGCTATATTTAGACATTTTTAATTATTTATTAAAAACTGAAATTTAAGAGAAATTAGCTCAGAAATACAGAAATCGAAAGACCATAATATGGTTAAATGAATGAAAATTTTAAAAAATTCACAGATACTTATAAATTCGATAAATCATAGCTTAAAATATGAATACAAAACCAAATTTGGCACTATTCTGATTTACTAAGTTGGCGAAAATAAAGAAGCAACAGAAAAAAAATACAATACGAAAGAAATTCGTATAATTTATGAATTCGAATGAGAATTTTAATTTATCAAGTTGTCTTTCGTTTATTGAAAACATTATAATTATAACATTATTTATAAACTATATGCTTTGATTTTTTCTATTACTTGGGTAACTGGTCTCGTACACATGCCTTTATTGTTTGGAAGATATAGATTTACCCGATTTGGGACACCTGATATTGTTATACATCTATATGCCTGGGATTGACAAAATCCATGGAGTGCCGCTGGGTTTTGCGGACCAGAATTGTAAATAGTGAATTATTTTGATCGTGGTGGTGTTGTTATTTTTTGTATCTGAATTGGGGTACCTGGGACTCTATATTATAATATCACAGGAAATGTTACAACTATGTTTTTATTTTTCATTATTATTTTTATTTTTTATTATATTGAGATGTCCAGATTCTGGTGGTGATTTTTTGTCCTATGGGGAGATTAGATTATGGATTGTAAGACCCAATATGGTTTATTAAGGTACCATCCGAAACTAATGTATTGTAAAAATTTTCTTACACGTATAACTACTTAGAGTTAAATTTGGGTACGTGTTATTTACGTTAAGATTAATATATTAAAATTATAACTGTATGAATTTTTATATGTCTGTCATGCACTATATCGTCATTTTCTTTTATTGGAGGACTTCCTTTAGTCTATGCTGGTGGTATCCTGGGCTTCTACCACTTTGCTATAATATAAATCTTCCGAATTCAAATTGTGAATATTGCTATTTTGTCACAAATTGATTAGCTTAGTTTTTGTTGGAATTTTTTTCCTTTGTCTATTTTTTATACCTACAGATAATTTTATTGTGCAACTATTTATTAACTATGTTTTTCGATGACGTTTGCCACCATCCATTTTTCTTTGTATGTACGTATATGATGGGCGATCAGAACTCGTCAAACTATATTTACACAGTTTTTTTCCTAGTCTCCCATTAAGACTATATTTTTTATTTGGTGGTATTGTTCTTCAGAATTCTATTTTGTATATGGTCTTGATGAATGAAGGAAATTGATTAATTGATTGCGTGTGTGTGTGTTTTCCCATAGGAAAAACAGTGTGTGTGTGTGATTAATTGATATCATGATTATTGTTAATTTATTTGTAAATTTATGTAATTTCTCGTTACAAAATTAAATACAAAATCTCTTACCTTATGAGAAAATCGAAAAAAATTAACTCATGGTAATGAAATGGATATAAAAATGATCAAAGCATAAAAAATTTTGGCACTGAGCACACCTTAAAAACCGTAATATATTACAATTTTTAATGTCTCAAATTAAATTATTGAGTAAATTAAAACATACTTTTTGAATTTTATCAAAAACTCTGGGATTCGTATCTAGGTAATTGCATTTAACACCATGGGTTTATTAACATGGCGCGAAATATTTTAATTTGTAGTTTAGTGTGTACATAACGGTGTATTTAAATTATTTCATTTCTATTTGTGTTATTAATTTGAAATTCGTCTATTACCATTCTATTTGTAATTTTTTTTTACAAATAACTTACACTCTCGAAGAAAGTAGACATCAATTAGTTGAATGAGGGACGTTGTATTGCATGGAATTTGCAACCTTGTGCAATTTTCTGGGAGGGAATTATACGTAGTTTCATTTGCTGATCCCGTTCATGGGCCTAACAATAAAATCGTTGGGGAATCATAAACAGGCAATATACAATTTTCAACCCATTCTCGCATTTTTGTTTTGTCTATTTTACCCGATTTGGAACAGGTAACATGTAAATTTGATGGTCTAAATAAACGTTAATTTGCTACAGGTCCGAATTTTCGCATACTTTCCCTCAAACACAAAAACATTTTATCTTTTAATTCTCCATTCACTGAAATAAGAGACATTACAGTATTTGAATCGGCTCTTCCAAAGTTGGAATAAACTATGGAAACAGTATGTTTTTCGCCCATGTGTGAAAGGCTTCGCTCGTTAATTATGAAGTAATTAAAACCACTTCGATCTACATTGAAAATTTGATTCGATTCATAAGCAGATGATATTAAATCTCTTGTGCTTAAAATAAATTCTATTGCATTATTTTCGATATTTTTATAATAGCTGTTTTTAAAGGTTGTAACGTACTTTGTAAGTTTTCGGGCTACAATTTTAAATTTGTCTTTCAAAGATTGAATAAAATAATCAAAGCGTTTAAACTCGAGGAAATCCAACTTTTTTAGATTTAATGATCGCCCAACGCTTTAAATTAATGTCATGAACGAGCATTTTATGTTTCCTAGCATTTTTAGACTTTTTTAATACGGCTGATTTTATTTCATTGTATTTATATTGGATCGTACTTCTGTGAGATATATAATTTTTAAATCTTTTAATTTGGTCACGACCAGTAATTTTAAGTTAACGTGCTCTAGTTTGGAATCACTTCCTTTGTTTGCATGAATCATAAAATTAAACTATTTTTTTTTCATAGTATTAAAACTGATATTTCTGTGATTTTTTTTTTTATTTTTTGTCCTTAAAATCGGTCTCGAGTTCATTTTACGAAAAATGATCATCATAACCGTGTTCTTTTGTTGAAAGAGAAACATTTTTATCGCTTGAGTTATCAAAATCGTCATCATTACTTAAATACTGAAAATTTAAGCAAATTTCTTCCTCTACTTTATTAAAAATCAAATTTTTTATAACTTCAAAAATCTCTTTAATATTTTGCAATTTATCCTCAGAAACGATTGATGTATTGATAATGTTAATGTTAAATTATAAATGATAATGTTTTATACTTTCCAATAGCTAAGTTTAAAATAAGTTGTACAATATTAACCACATTCATTATGCATTGAATCAAGGTAACGCAATCCTCGTAAAGTACGAAAAGGATGTGTAAAATAATTTATCAGTGCATTGACTAACTCCGTTTTATCGCCAAACTCACCAACGGCTTAACAGAATCGCGCCAAATTTGGATGGGTTTTTTTTATTCATATTTTAAGCTATGATTTATTGAATTTACAAGTATCTGTGGATTTTTTAAAATTTTTATTTATTTAACCATATTATGGACTTTCAATTTCTTTATTTTTAAGATAATTTCTTTTAAATTTCAAATTTTAATAAATAAATAAATATGTTTAAGTATAGCAATTTTTTACTTTTGAAGCCCTATATAATTAGAATGTATAAATTCTACCGAAATCTGACTACAAATTTGTGATTAAGGCTTCTAAATCTACAAAATTATATAAGGCACATATTAATTTGCGCGTTTCAGTCGGGGTAGTTCCCTTGTTAGAAGTTGCTGATTTTTATCAAAAAGCAGAATAGAATTTTTCGGCGTTTTTAACACAGAAAATCTTTAATACACGAACTGAGGTAGCCTATAACAACCACAAGATTATATCAACCTAGAAAACCATATATTGGAATTAGTCTTCAGTAACGAAAGATAGTGATCGTAAAAAGTTTCTTACGTACGGTCTCAACTTGCTTGGCGCAGAATGACCATTATTGTCCTTGCACCATAAAAATACAACCAACCAACCGTAAAAGATTCATCCATCTTTTGACAACAAATATCATTAGCAATATTCCTTCTTTTCAAATCGAAGCATTAATACCCTTGTCATAATGATGCTCTATTTATCTTATAATGATTAGTAATATAACATGACATAGTTGTTGAAATTCTGTATGTTTAAATCCACGGTTTTTCAATTACTGACCCGTATCAAGCAAACTTTGTTGTCGGTAAACTTATATTAACTACACGTTACGTTGTGTAGTCTTATGTAGACTTATCTCAAATGAGCAATCCTGAGCTGTAAGAGTTAACGCATTTCAATAATCAAACCTTTAACTTAAGAGTAACGGGCACATGATCAGCACACAGTTTAAGAAAATGATTTATAAACATGAACGGAAAAGGTTCTGCATCATACCAAACACAATGGCATAATAATTCATTTTATACATAAACTCTTCGTTACATTCGTTTCA
>QLNU02015360.1:8111496-8142450 GCA_006491805.2 Dysdera silvatica | reverse complement strand
AAATAAGGAGCAAAGTTCATTTCAGACATTTAAGATCTTAATGAAAAAAGTTATGTGTTTCTATGACATAAAGACAACAAAAGTCATACTCCATTGGTAATAAAAAAGAATTGATCAGCAAATGTTTGTTCACTATTGATGATATAAAGATATAACATAGCCAACTAAAGGCTCTTCTATTTATGGATTAGCTGTCTTTTCAGGAGGCACAATTTATAACTTACAGAAGGAAACTTTATCAATGAGAATAAACTGGCGATATCATTTAAAAAGTGGCAAATGTTACTAGTTACAAAAATAATCAAGGACGGGAATACCCTTAAGAAACTTAGTTGGTTCTATTTTCATGGCACAAGGACAACAAGGGTCATACTGTGCCAAACAAGGGGAGACCTTAAACTTTCTTTTGGAAAATATTAAATTGAATAAATTTACTTTAAATAATCCTACAGTCATGGTTCAATTTTTACATTAACTTTCGTACTGAGAGCTTGAAGATACCAGACATATTTTGGGAAAATTTTATTTTTTGCACATATGCATGCATTAACAGTAAAGTTGCTTGAATAACTAAGAAATTTGTGCTTAACATAAATACAGAGGGTGTTTACACATACTCATAATGACTGACAGCATAAATAAAATACATACAATAAAAATATTAATGTATTCTGACAGCCTTGTCTTTAAATTATCATATAACAAACAGATTTCCATGACAGTAAGGCTTTTTATAGTCACAAGTGGAATTTTGTCCCATTCCTGCTCCACAGCTTTCCACAGTCCATCCAAGGTAGTGGGTCGGCGTTTCGAAAGAGATTGTTTTAAAAGTCCAAATGCACAGTAAGCCATCGGTGCTACATCTGGAAATTTGATTCCAATGACGTGATTCCAATTTCTTGTCCCATTTTTTCTAGAAATGCGGTTGTACTTTTGGAGGTGTGGCTGCTCGCTTTGTCCTGATGGAGTTCCACATTTTAAAAATCAGTAGGATACAATTTTGGAATATCTTCTTTAAAAATAGGAGTCAGAACATTATTTTGATAATATGTAGAGTTGAGTTTTGGATTTTTTCAACTTTTCTTATTTTTTATTTTCCGTTACAAGAAATGCCAGCGATAACCATAAACCCTTTGCTGAAAGTTTCTTTACACTATTTGAACCGAACTTTTGAGTCTCTCAGGCCTCTTTTTTGATAAATCAATCTTTTTTTTTTTCATTACAATCAAACAAATCCAAGCTTCGTCAATTGTAACAATTTTTTTCCATCTATTTCCTGCTAAATAACTTTCATATAATAATCTGCATCTAGTCTTCTGCTCATCAACATGAGTAAGTAGTAGACGACGAACTATACTTTTTTTTGTTTTAATTAAATTCAAATCTTTATTAATCATTTTATTTATAGTTGATGCTGATGTATGCAAAGCTTTTGCAATAGTTCTTTGAGGTTTTGGATTTTCTTGTAAAACCATAGACTGCACTTTAGAAATGTTAGAACCTTTTTGGGATATTTCCTCTTGACATTAAAGCCTGAAGATTTTTTTTTTATTTAATTTAATTATATAGAACTTATTTTATATTTTGAAACATGAAAACCATGCTTCTTGCATCGCTTTTTAATTATTGAATATTTTATATATACACAAAAAAAAACTAATACATCAGTTTTTTTTTGCCCAAATGTATTATGTGAAATAAAATTTGTTAGTAGTCAAGGCATAGAGTTATATGAGCCCATGGGGGCCCAAGCACCCCCTCAATAATCTAAAATAAATTGCAATTTTACAAATACTATAATGTATAAACGTACATAACATGTGCTTGGGCCCTCACAATAAGTTTGAGAACTCTACGTTGACATGTCCATGTATCAAATAAAATCGGTGAGGAATCCTTCAAAACAGACAATATACAATTTTCAACCCATTCTCACACTTTTGTTTTGTTCATTTTACCTGATTTGGAACAGATAACGTGTAAATGCGATGGTCTAAATAAACATTTATTTACTACAGGTCCGAATTTTCCTATTCTCCCTCACACATAACATTTCAACTTTTAATTCGCTGTTCACTGAAATAAGAGACATTACAGTATTTGAATCGGCTCTTCCAAAGTTGGAATAAACTATGGAAACAGTATGTTTTTCGCCCATGTGTGAAAGGCTTCGCTCGTTAATTATGAAGTAATTAAAACCACTTCGATCTACATTGAAAATTTGATTCGATTCATAAGCAGATGATATTAAATCTCTTGTGCTTAAAATAAATTCTATTGCATTATTTTCGATATTTTTATAATAGCTGTTTTTAAAGGTTGTAACGTACTTTGTAAGTTTTCGGGCTACAATTTTAAATTTGTCTTTCAAAGATTGAATAAAATAATCAAAGCGTTTAAACTCGAGGAAATCCAACTTTTTTAGATTTAATGATCGCCCAACGCTTTAAATTAATGTCATGAACGAGCATTTTATGTTTCCTAGCATTTTTAGACTTTTTTAATACGGCTGATTTTATTTCATTGTATTTATATTGGATCGTACTTCTGTGAGATATATAATTTTTAAATCTTTTAATTTGGTCACGACCAGTAATTTTAAGTTAACGTGCTCTAGTTTGGAATCACTTCCTTTGTTTGCATGAATCATAAAATTAAACTATTTTTTTTTCATAGTATTAAAACTGATATTTCTGTGATTTTTTTTTTTATTTTTTGTCCTTAAAATCGGTCTCGAGTTCATTTTACGAAAAATGATCATCATAACCGTGTTCTTTTGTTGAAAGAGAAACATTTTTATCGCTTGAGTTATCAAAATCGTCATCATTACTTAAATACTGAAAATTTAAGCAAATTTCTTCCTCTACTTTATTAAAAATCAAATTTTTTATAACTTCAAAAATCTCTTTAATATTTTGCAATTTATCCTCAGAAACGATTGATGTATTGATAATGTTAATGTTAAATTATAAATGATAATGTTTCATACTTTTCAATAGTTAAATTTAAAACAGATAGTACAATATTAACCACATTCATTATGCATTGAAACACGATAACGCAACACCCGTAAAGTACGAAAAGGATGTGTAAAATAATTTATCAGTGCATTGACTAACTCCGTTTTATCGCCAAACTCACCAACGGCTTAACAGAATCGCGCCAAATTTGGATGGGTTTTTTTTATTCATATTTTAAGCTATGATTTTTTGAATTTATAAGTATCTGTGGATTTTTTAAAATTTTTATTCATTTAACCATATTATGTATTTCCAATTCCTGTATTTTTAATCTAATTTCTCTTAAATTTCAGTTTTTAATAAATAATTAAATATGTTTAAGTATAGCAATTTTTTACTTTTGAAGCCCTATATAATTAGAATGTATAAATTCTACCGAAATCTGACTACAAATTTGTGATTAAGGCTTCTAAATCTACAAAATTATATAAGGCACATATTAATTTGCGCGTTTCAGTCGGGGTAGTTCCCTTGTTAGAAGTTGCTGATTTTTATCAAAAAGCAGAATAGAATTTTTCGGCGTTTTTAACACAGAAAATCTTTAATACACGAACTGAGGTAGCCTATAACAACCACAAGATTATATCAACCTAGAAAACCATATATTGGAATTAGTCTTCAGTAACGAAAGATAGTGATCGTAAAAAGTTTCTTACGTACGGTTTCATCTTGCTTGGCGCAGAATGACCAGTGTTGTCCTTGCGCCATAAAAATGCAACTAACCAACCGTAAAAGATTCATCCATCTTTTGACAACAAATATCATTAGCAATATTCCTTCTTTTCAAATCGAAGCATTAATACCCTTGTCATAATGATGCTCTATTTATCTTATAATGATTAGTAATATAACATGACATAGTTGTTGAAATTCTGTATGTTTAAATCCACGGTTTTTCAATTACTGACCCGTATCAAGCAAACTTTGTTGTCGGTAAACTTATATTAACTACACGTTACGTTGTGTAGTCTTATGTAGACTTATCTCAAATGAGCAATCCTGAGCTGTAAGAGTTAACGCATTTCAATAATCAAACCTTTAACTTAAGAGTAACGGGCACATGATCAGCACACAGTTTAAGAAAATGATTTATAAACATGAACGGAAAAGGTTCTGCATCATACCAAACACAATGGCATAATAATTCATTTTATACATAAACTCTTCGTTACATTCGTTTCATTTCCAAACTTTCGTTACCTCTTTATATGTTGCAACCCACTTTCTTTATCTATATTTAACTCCCAGTGAAAAAGTAACCTCATTTTTTTTTCGTCTTTGTCTACTCCAACTGTCAGTTTTCTCAGTAAGACTTGATACTTGTAAACACAAAAGAAGGTTGGTTCAAAGAAACGTTCCCTAACTCAGAATACAACTGTTTTCTTAGAACGGAAAACGTTGCTTCTACCCAATGTTCACGACTACATTAACACTATTTCTGGCAAAACGTTGAAGAATAATCTTTGTTCAGTGTTTATGTCTAAAAAAACAGTAATTTTTAGAAAGTTTTATTAGTTTTGTTTAAAAATGGGAACGTTCAAGTATTACGTAAGCAATATTTTGGCCATTTTATACCCCTCTCCCTCCTAAGCAAAAATTAACATTGGCTAACATAGGAAAATAAGCACAACAGCAATGCCCTCTCTCCCCAAAGGTGCTTACGTAATACTTGAATCAATCTTGAAAAAAGGAAGATAACAAATTCTCAATTAATACTGTATTTTTTTGGAGCAAGAATTTCCTAAAAAGACTTTTCAAAAAACTTCAGAAAGTCTAATAAAGATTAAATATTTTAAAACACATTTGTTTCGAAGAACGTTCATCTATCATAAACTAGTTTAGTATCATAACGTAATAAATAAATAGTGGCCTATGCATTTTAATAGATAAATTGGCAAAAATCAAATATTGTAAAACATAATACATGTATTTTGAAGCTTGGTAATACAGAATTCAAAACCTTTCTTTTTCTAAAAAGCTGACGTTTTTCTGTAATGTAATTTAACCGCATGTAAAGAAAGCCCCTTATATCTTAGAACCATGGTTTAACTATGACGTCATAAACCTGCTTCCGAGTCCTTGACTGCTCTGGAAAGTATTGTAGTACAAAATTCTTAAAACAGTTTTTGTACATTTTTCAAAAATCAGAATGGAAAAAGTGAGATTATTTTTTCCAACAATATAATTTCCATTCTTATATTCCTGTGATTCACATGAATAGTGATCAGAAGCAAATTCCGAAACTATTTATTGTGTGTGATCAACTAACATCAAAATATTTTATATAATTCAGGATATATATTTCTATTCCTCTAGTATGGAAATTATATTCTGACTTTTTTTATCTAACGGCCTCGTATGGGCCCTTTTCACTAGCGTACGCAGGAAGTGGGGGTTTGATAGAGGTTGTAACCCCCATTCTAATGAAAATTTGTTCATATACATATAAATATATGCATTTGTAACTCTGCAACCCCCATTATAAACCTATAACCCCTCTGTATGAACTTTCTGCGTACACCTACGGCTCTTTTCACCTTTAATCATTATATAGTATCAACAACTCATGTAATTTGAAGACTTTTTCACATGCCTGCATTAAATTTGGTGTATCTATTATATGAACACTTTTAGTATATATATTTATTTTTTTTACCTAGCCCAAATTCACCAATTCCTAATAACTCAATGACTTTGCCAAGAAATTACAAATATGAAGCTCGAGATTTTGAACCCAAAAACGTAACTCAATCTAAAGCTTTTCGAGTTCTACAAATAATTACGGATACCGAAGAAGCTGATGGCGAATCAAGTGAGTTTATATTTTTGTTTTTCTGAAGAAACCCTCCTCATCCGATGCTAAGTTGATGCTCATCAATATCTATCATTGATATAGTTTAACAGCCTTTTCCTTCTTCTAGCCACTTTTGCTTGAGCATCTTTCTCCCATTTTCTAAACATGAGTGTTCATTTAAGAAATTTGTTTTATGGATGATTGCTGAAAATATGTCCTCCTAGTATTATTCTACTGCTTGCATTTATCTTATTCATTGGTTTTTGCTAATATTTTTCATTTATAATAGCTTTTGCATTATTTCGAAGCTAGGAGTTTTGGCCAACAATTACTTGATTTGCAATTAAGCAATTGAAACTAAATGTGTACCACTTAACACAAATGGCTATTAACTAGTATACGCTGAATAAAATTGAAATTTGAAAAAAAATGCGAATATCATTATACAATGTATTTTTAGTATTTTCTCAGTAATAACGTTTACGAAAAGTTAGAGATGAAAGCTCCATATAAAATATATATTTCTTAATTTATAAACTTACCTTATATAAAATAATTCATAAAAGTAAAGGCAATAAACTAAACTAAATTTTTTTAGGGAATTAGTCTCTATGCTACTTTCTAATTATAAAGGAGATTTCACATACATTGGAATCGCGATTTTACGAACTCGCACGGATCGCAAAAAACATTCGTAAATTCGAAAGTTCGCAAATGGGAATTAACATTAATTCTACAGAATGCTTTTCGAAACCAACTCAGTAGTTCTTAAAAACGCGAGTCCACTGTGTACTAAAAATGCAAGATAGAGCCCGTAAGCTACGTTATCGCGTTTCCTAAAACGCACGTCCTATATTGCTCTCATTACCGGACTAAATCTCCGATATCGTGAACCGTTATTCACGATATGACAGTGGGAAGCGATAAAATGGAAATGAATACAGAAATAAAATTCATGTTAAAGGAATCTTGGATAAAAATGACCGTTGGATGCTGGAGGATGAATCAGGCTTGGGTATAGGGACTAGGATGGTGGTGAAGGTCAGCTTGCGGTCCAGACAGAAGTTATCGCAAAAAGGGCTCCAGAAAAAAAGTTATTGAACGATAACGTGGCAATATAAATGTTGACGGTGCGCCGGAGTAATATATCGTTAGGCCGTAAAAATCGAAGAGGAAATTTAGGGAAGGCGGGACGAAGAAGGAGGCTCCGTAGGGTCGAACGGGCAAATGAAACCGCAGGTCGAGTGGTCGGTGAGATAGGAGGAAAGGACGTGATTGAAAGTGAGAATACCTCAAACCTGAGATTTTTTAGAAATAGGTTGATGGAGGTGAGGGTTATTTACGGATGAGGAAGGTGATGGGAGATTTTTAGAGAGGATAAGAGATCTGATCCCTATTGAGAAAGGTCAGAGGGAGAAGAGGGTCTGATCTCCATTAGAGGTGGTCGGAAAAGGAGCGGATCTGCACTTCGAGGTGAAGGGTCGTGATAGAAGCCGTCGATGAGAGAAAATTGTTCGGTTACGAGTAAGATTGTTTAAACGAGCGAGGGCCCTAAAGTCGCAGTTAGAAGTGGGGAAACGTTGTTCCCAGACCCAGCGTACGAAGGTTTGTGCATATTTGTCTTTGGCTGCCAAAGCTGGAGCAGTAGCATCCGAGCCGTTTTTTCCGGCGCATAGGAGCGAGCAGACGATTGCCTGGAGTCACATTTGCCGGACCAGCCCGAGGCTATTTTTTCCGGAGCCACGTCGTCCCGGACCGGCCACCCGCGCGTTTTCTCTGGGCTTCGGACGGACGTAGATGGATAGTGGACGGAACCCGTGTAACGTGAGTTTATTTCTCTCTTTACCCTTGATATGAGGTGTACCGCGCTTCTGTAGGAAAGGGATAGTTTGTAGAGTCAGGCCTCGAGTAAGATAAGCGCGAATCAGGGAAGATAGTGTTAGAGTTTTTTTTTTAAATAGTACAGAAAACCCTTTTATTTGTGTAAATATTTGTATTGCATTTTGATATTGCAACAATATGGCATATATCCATTAGGTGAAATTGGTGTTTTACAGTAGGTGTTTATCTTAACTGTATCGATTTTAACGAGCAATCACGGCTCAAACTCATAAGAACAGTGCTGCCATGCAATGAGCGTGAGAGCCTTCGTGTACTATAATTACAGCTCCTGATACATAGAATACAGCAGACGCAGTTCATTATTGTGTCCCAACGTTTATTTGTATACTATACGATCATGCTGGCTTTTTAATAGTAAAATTACATTAAAGATTGTTATTGTTTTCAAGTAGCCTTATGTCTATCTTAGCGCCTGGTTATTCACTGGTTGTTTACAGGTAAAACGCCAGCTAATAGTATAATCGTTTATACCACAGTCGTTTAATGACTAGAGTGAACTAGTCATTCGCGATATCGATATGACACGTGCTTTAACAAGTACATTCATAATTTTTTAATCTTTTGCAGATCAGCAAGCGAGCGCTCCTTCTCACAACGATGAACTTCAATTTAAAGGACTACGCGATAGTAACGTGATTCCTTCAAAATTTTTTCACAACTTACAGAAAATTACCAATGCAGAAACTGATGATACAGATCAAGGAAGTAGAGGTATATATACTACCAGATAGAAGCAAAAATTAAGCAAAATTTATTGAGGCAGTTAATTTATAAAACTTTGTAATGAGAAAAAACGTTGCTGATAGTTATTTCGATAGAACGTGGCTATTATCATCAGAGCATGACAACTTCTCATAAAACGTTGCTAATAACCATTTCGGTAGCATAGGGCTATCGTCATCAGAGCATGGTGACTTCTGAATGAGTACACCATGCTCTAATGATGGTAGCCATGTGCTATCGAAATAGCTATTTTATAAATTAAATGCATTCAATAAAGTTTTTGCAATTTTTGCTTCCATTTAATTAGTACAGTGTATCGTCAATAAACCGATATACTACCAGACTCAAAAATAGCAATTCTCATAATGAATGTAAATTCTTTCTTTGTGACAAAAGGAGACGATATATTATGTTAAGGTATTATTACCCTCCGCAGGGATAACACAATTGCCAAATATGGTCAACACAAGAAAGCCTCCGGGGCGAGATTTTTGTGAGTTTTCGTGGGGGAAATTTATTATACTATAATTTTTGCCACCCACTGCGGAGGGTAATAATACCTTAACACCTTTACATACGGAGAAAGAGAGCGTTATTACCTGTCCTCATTCGTCTAGCGGTCCAAGACACTCCGGGCTAAACGGAGGGACCCTGGTTCGAATCCAGGATGGGGAAAGCGTCTCTTTTTCTCCAAAATTACACAAGCTCTAGTTTGAGCTGTAATTAATACGTGGGTGGCAAAAATTATAGTATAACGATATATTATATTATTATTAAGTTAATAATAATGTGCCAAATTGCTTAACTTGGATAAATGCACCTATCATTGCTTAATAACCTGTCGGTTTCTTTGCGAAACATATGATTGTCAAATGGCTGTGAAATCAGTATAGGGATGCAAAACACAAAAAAGAGAGAACTAATTCAAACAAACGTAACAAATTTAATTAGGACTAATTACTACTCTACAAATTCTATGCAGTTATATAAATGGCGAAAGTTTCCACATGGACAGAAACATAAATGTCTAGCTGATATTCTTGCTATGGTGCTGTGATTTATCAATACAGGTTGTTATCAAATCAACGGCTCAGCAACAATATCTGTCTAAATTGCAATATGACAATACAATAAATTACACCAATACTGAGAACGTATGCCAGATATTAAATTAAAACAATGCAAGAAATACTGCCTGAGTAAGCAAGGGCAAATGGGAAAAATAGAATGTTTCATAACCTAATTTTCAAATTAAACCTAAATAATGGTACACCTCGTACAAATGGGAATAAATGGATATTGACTCACGTGCGACTGTTATGATGGGGTGTTGCAGTCACGTGACCGTTGTTTTGTTGCAGGTGCATTACGCTGTGGCTCGTCGTGCACTTCAAAATCCAATTTCTGATGAGAAAACATTTACGGGGCTGCGGGGATGTTGCTGCTCCACTCCTGCCGGACTTGGCGTATTTTATGGACAAACGTCAGGCTCTGCTGATGCGAAAGCAACGATGAATAATTATAGTCAGCCGGAATTCTTCACTCTGCAGTGGCGATGAATATAACTCTACGCAGCTGTGGCGTATGATTTTGTAGCTCGTGAGCGAATCGAGAATTTTTGGAGCTTTAATAAAAACTTTCCAAGTGGAGCCCGTGCGATACTTTCAAGTAGGAAGGTTGTGAGTCTTCCCACCTGCAACTTTGCTTGCCTTGAAGTCTCCGACCGAACTCCAAGTTCACGTCAAATTGAGACGTCCTTTTCCGTACGCTGCTCCCGCTCTTCTCTTCTATTTTCTTCTCTTACTATCCCCAGCACGACCCTCAAGTCAATCACATTAAATTACACAATCCACTCACAGGATTATTCGTTTTGCCAGTACATTTGCCTGTTGCTATATATACAAACTATACTGCTGATCTCTGATAGGTTTCTTTTCGCGGGGCGGTCTACTGTTTTTGAGTTTAACTACGCCCTGAGTTTACGATACCAGAATTTATAATCCCTGATTAAATTTGACATTTTACAGGATTTCCATGGTTTATTTTAGCCTGGCTCTGGCGCCTAAACCCATAAAACGTCGTCTGGCTTTATTTTTGTCTACCCATGCTTACTTTGTACAAATACGCAGAATATATTTGGCAAACTAATATTCTCCTGTAATAATACGTTAATATCCACACAAAATTATTTATAAATCACGCCATAAATGTATTGCTTACTTTTGTTGCGTATACGGTTTGTATACCTGGCAGTAATAATTTTGAAATACTTTTTTCAATACACATTCACGATTTTGTTCAAACTAAAATCTTGCATCTGACTCTAAAGACAAAACAAAAAGCAGTCTTTTGCAACTCTTGTGAGTTAAATACACTACTTTACACTGAAAGCATCTAGAATAACATGACTAAGAGGCTTTGAAATCGCCTTAGGGTTGCTGTGAGTGCTATAATCACATCTGCTGAAACATATAGTTCTACCTGAATTTTCATTTCTTCCTTTCGTTGTACTTGGCTGAAATTTAAATGTCTTCTGCTCGAAATTGAAATAGTGCTAACAAGTAGGAGTGAGTCAATTGAGGCTACAATGGGTGCAGAGTTAGGTATAGAGCTGGACATGAATTCATTTAGTTTTCGACCAAATACAACAAAAGGAAATGGTAAAAATCCAGGACAAGTTATCTGTTTCAATGAGTGGTTATATGGGGATGGTTAATTTCAATGTCGAAAGCAGTATGCAATGTTTTAGTTTTTGAGCCAAAATTGTGGATGCGTTGACAGGATCATAGAAGGCTTAAACCAGTTCCTAATTTTTTAATAAATACATTGCCTAACACGTATATTTCAATAATAAAACCAACGCCTTTTATGTCTCGTTATTCGGATTATTATACGCGGCAATAAATATCTCGTTGGTAAACCACGTTTGTTGATGTCAACCATGGGCGCCAATGGCATAAAAATATTAGGGGGCAATATACCAGTAAAAGGCATTTTGTTTGAAATTGGAGGGTGATATGGAACCCTAATACCAACATTGAGGGGGGGACGGATCACCCCTGTCCCCCCGCTAACGGCGCTCGTGGTCAACAATATTTGAATTCATAGATGTCACTAATTTTTCGATGAAAGTCATTGATCATTAATAAGTAACAGATTATGATTACATTTATTCACCTGAAAAGATCGTATCGGAATGATCATAGAATAAAATGTTAAATAATAATTTCATCTAAAAATGTGCTCAAGTCCTAAAACATTAGCAAAATATTATAATTAGTGGCATTGTTAGTGATATTTAATATCAGAGAATCGCCTTCTTTTGTAGCGTCACCGCAAGTTAAATTAATTCATAAAAGTTTAAAAATAATAATAACTGCCATTAAGCTGCTTACTTCTGTATCGTGTCGATTATAGAGTCCGTTTGGTGATATAAGGGCCCCTTTGGTTCAAATATAACCTACGTATGCATGGTGTCCCAAAAACATTGACCGCAGCTCTAATTCCTTAAATATTGACCCTAGACATATGTATTAAATTGAAAAGTAGAGTAAAAAATGTGCAGAATTTTATGAAATCGATTAAAATTACAGAGGATTATTTTTTGAGGAAACAAAATTTAAATTTTTATACGGTCCCTGTACACAAAAATTCCCAATGAGTAAAATGTGCCTCATACTCCAATAGGTCAATACAAAGTTTCAGCATTCTAGTGGGAAAAGAACCAGAGATATGAAGACCCAAAATAACTGAATTATACTACTTTTTGAAGGGAACAATAGGTACGTGCCGGGAAGAGGGAAATACGTGCTCTGATCGCGTAATTTTGGTCTTACATATCTCTGGTTCTTTTTCCACTAGAATGCTGAAATTTTGTATATTGACCTATTGGAGTATGGGGCACATTTCACTTATTGGAAATTTTTGTGTACGGGGACTGTATAAAAATTTAAATTTTGTATTTTTTCAAAAAATAATCCTCTGCAATTTTAATCGATTTCATAAAATTCTGCACCTTTTTTTTACGCCACTTTCCAATTTAATACATATGTCTAGGATCAATATTTAAGAAATTAGAGCTGCTGTCAACGTTTTTGGAAAACCCTGTAAACTCGTCTATTGTTTGTTCGTGTTTTGCAGCAAAAGGACAACAGAAGTTATGCTACGCCGAGATATAAATTTTTCCGAGGAATTCGAACCTCTGCTGCTAAGGGAGCCAGACTACAATGGGCAGAAAAATAGTACACGTTCTACGATACCATTAGGAATCGAACCCGGGTTAAATGGCCGGATAGAATAATGAGTTACTACTCACCATATGGCGATAGACCTACATTTTATCGAGTGCTCGATAATCTGAGCGATAATTTCTTTAAGAGCACTTGGACCATTATCCCTTTGAAATAAATCCTGACAGCGGACACGTACTTGAATATCGTAGCTAAGTACAACCCTTTATGGCAGCTACATTCCCTGGCGAATATGGCATCGTTCAGCAAGACAATGCTCCATGTATCACTACGAAGAAAGTTTAGGAATAGTTCCCAGAATATGATGGGGGGAATTCTTTTTACTGCCATAGCCTTCAAATTCGCCGGACCTGAATCTAGTCAAGCATTTATGGTTTGACCTGGAGAAATGGTTACACGTATTAGCCTCTCCTAACCACGTGATGGATGAGAACTGAGGAATTTTCTGTTGCAATCATGGTACTAAATATTAGGAGACACCTACGAATAGCTCGATAATTCAAATAAAATAACAACGTATTAACTGCACTTTAGATCCTTTTTAATAGTAAACTACGTATGTGCTGGCCTTCGTCAGGAAAATACTGTAAAAAAATTTTTAAAAAAATATTAAGTTCAGTGTACGCCTGGTTCGAAATATTAAAGAGTTTATTCACCATTATATGAGATCTTTTATGCGTAGTAAAAGTTAATTTACCTGAATTATCGAATGTATTTCGTAATGCCGTCCAAATGTGCGGGTTGAATAAAACTAATATAACTTTTAAAATTTGATAAAGTATAGTTTAAGTGAGGTATGTATGTATTTAGTAAATTATGTGTTTTAAACTGTTTCAGGTCCAAAAACGAATTTCACTGCGCATAGCGATGAAATGCGATTCAGCGGAATACGGGACAACAGCACGATCCCATCCAAATTGTTTCATAATTTACAAAGGATTACGAACACGGACATACCTGACTCTGTAAACCCAGGAAATAAATGTAAGGTCTACTTGCTTTTATTTCTTTATTAAAAAAATTGCTTCGATATAAGTTCCAAATTTTATTGAGCATAAATAACTTTTATAAACTTTTATAACAAAGGCATGCCGCAATCAACTAGCAACAAGTATAAAATTAAAACTATCAAAATACACGAATATGGTCTAAATATACAAATAGGTTACAGCTGAATATCAATTTGAAGTTTTCAATATATTTCAACATGAAGTTTTCATTAAAATTTTCAAATACAATTTGAAAAAGTTGAATAAAATTTTGATAAAAAATAATTTAAATATATATATCCTATAATTAAGTTTAAAAAATGTTTGCCATAGCATTACGCAAGATATTTAAAAATTAACAACTTTTTATAATCCTAATTTAAGTGAAAAGGTGGTGTTCGGCGGGTTTTAGAGAGACAAAATACGGTTTTCGTCAGAAAAAAAAACCACATGGAGTGGGGATCCTTTCTTTTTATTCTTTTAACAAGCTGGCTTTACTTCTCAAACCTTATGAACTCAATCTGGGACTTACCGAGAGCAGGGACCTACACTTTTACAAAGATCTTAATCCTTGATCGACTTATTTCATTTTGGGTGTCATATTGTGGTATATTGTACTGTCAACGCCTTACCACTTTATTACCGTAATGGAATCACTGTAGTAGATCCCTAGTAAACGTAGGAGGTATGCTCACGAATGCTATTCGCAAGGTAGCGGTATAAATAGGCGTAATCTGGCGGGGGCAAATGCCCCTAGTTTTCTGGAAAAGAGGTGAAATTGTATTTTTTCCATCCAATTTTTTTTTGTTCTTTTTTACCTTCCAGTTTACGCTATATTTAACCCTCAAGTTACGCCTATGGCTGTGTCCACTATATGTAGAAAATATTTTGGTGAGAAGAAAAGATTAAGAGGGTGAAGTGTGGTAAAACAGTTTATTGTCAGGTGTAATATTATATAGCAAATTTGACCATGCCCAACTGCAGAAAAGACTGAAGTTTTGGCCATTTCATCAAACAAAATCCCGCCGATAAGGAGCACACACACAGAGATATTAGGCAAATAACATTTGAGGAAAATATCCCCACGTTGAAGTATTTACTGGGAATGAATTTCAATATATCCACTTTTTGTGTGAAAAAAACAGAGTTCATTCATTTGAAGCACGCCAAATTCCCCGTTTACTCTTAAAACTATGTTTATTTCCTTTAGATAATAAATAATTTAAGCTGTAGTGTAAATGCAACTGAAAGGAAATATTTTCACTTTTTAATTTTATATCACCAAAGGATAATAGAAGCCATTGAAGAAATGTTTAAAGCACGTATATAACTATTTGAAAACAAATTTTAAATGTTAGCCATTAATTTAGATTTGAAAATTTCACCTGCATGATGGTCATCAATATTCACATAGTTTGCTCGTAAATGAACGTTAAAAATTCTTATTTACGTATGTCCTAACAATGTATTTAAAATTTTCCAATTAACACGAACGATTTTGACCTACAGTGCTTTTATTTCTTATGTGAATAAACGTTTTGAATGTAAATTACAAGAAAATTGTGGAAAATTTATCTCAAAGGTATCTTTTCTAGCATATAACGTGAAATCGGAGGCATCTTTGCCAAATTTCACAGTACACAACAACACTATACCAGAAAATCATATAAATCCTGCTCTGAAGCGACCGGCTGCTTTTTTGCCAGCTAAGCAACGAACCACGCCCTATTCAAAATGTTATAGCTCCAGCAACATCCAGCATACTCTAAATAAAGTTATGCGGCCGTTCGGTATGTATATGATTTATTTTAATATCATAGACTTTTATAATATTTCGAAATTCTAACAGTCTATTAAGAATCGTTTTATGTTTTATGTAAAGTTTATTGTAAGATTTTGAATTCTATGTTGCAAATATATACGTGTAGTATTATATTCTTTATAGCAAAGGTGTTACACCAATAAGAAATCATCCATTTTGGAGGTGTACACTGGTTTTTTTTTTTAAAAAGAGTGTATTTAAATATAATATCACTAATATATAATTCAATATAATGCATATATTATTATTAATACCGAATTATCATCATAATATAGTATAAGCAATCTAGTTTGCAACATCGTTTACTACAACATCCGAAGCAATAGCTGAAACAAGGCATGTCCAATAGATGTTTCCTTAAAACATATCTAGTTTGTTATTTGTTGGATGCACAGGTTTAAAATATATTCTATGCCTTACACTCCTAATAAATGTTTCATTAATATTCGCATCCCTAAAAAGATAATATCACTTGTGAAAATGGTCTAATTTCGAAGTTTTGAAATACATACAATATTCTGCGGATGATCAAATTAAACTTCAAAAATAACTTTACAACTCATTGTATAAAATGCAAATGTAAATTGAAAAATTAGATTCCAATTTGCTTTGCTACCATTTCTCAGAAAGCACACTAACTCCTGGCTGACTGACGATTTGTAACTAGTTCCTTTAGGACAAAAACCGTTCTTTGTTGCACACCCTGAAATTCGATTTCACTCTTTAGGTTGGAAACCACGGGTTTAATGCATGAAACGTTTAGAAAGTTATACTCTATGTGTATGCGATAAAGATCGATATATATCGATGTGAGTGCGATTTATGTCTCTTCAAAATATGCTAGTTATCAACTAATAATTACATATTTGCCTTAGTAAGCAATACTTCCTTCGCGTGATTTTGAGCGACGTTCTTGAAGTCGCCCGTGAGAGCGTTTTCGATACTATTTCAACAATAATTGAATTTATAAAGTAATGGTAAAGCAGAGAAAGAATTGAATACGAAAACAAAAGGATTTTTCTTAATTTTGCAATTTCAAAGTTCTAAAGAAAATTTTGTACCGATAAAATTTATGGAATAAATAAGGTAATTAATAAACTGAATAATGAATAAATTAAATAATAAATAAATAATAAATTTCCTAAATCCCAATTTTGAATAAGTTTTAAATCAATTTCGTTCGAAGAATTTTTTTACTTATTAATGTAAAATCATTACACGTGATACCATAACACTGATATGAAAAATTATTGAAAATTTTCGTTTTTAAGACGAGAGAAACAACTATATCGTAAATTTCCATGTTAAAATTGCGAAAACTTTTTAAATACTGGATAAATTTGATAATTTCTTGCATACCATTACATAATAAAAAAATATTTTTTATATATTAGAATATTTTTATACATTAAAAATTTATATGCTTCAAATTAAATTCGCCAATTTTATGCATAAAATGCTGGTCTATTTCTTACTTTCCTTGCGCCAAAAAAATTCAACAACTACTAATCAACCATGCACAGTAAAGAAAATAGAAAGCAGTTTTTATTTACTGAAAAACAAAAAATCGGCATCGAAAGTAAAAATGGAATTGAAACTAGAAACAGAAGAATCACTTTCGCTGTCTATTTCAAAATCCGATATTTTTTCTTTCTTTCTAAATTCTCAAACCGTTGTCAGGAGAAAAATACGAACAACATTTAGTTAAATAATTGAGTTTCACGGCGCAATAATAGCGAAGATTATACTGCGCCAGAAACTTAGTTAAAAAAATTGAGCATGTGGTGTAATCTCATTAATATATATAATGCGTCCTCGTTAATGTAAAACGTAAGCTCGTTATAATGTAATGTCATTAATATATAGTGTGATAGCATTCATACATGATTTAATATACTAAATTTCATTTCAGAAGGAACCGATTTTTAAATATACTGGAAATCTACAAGAAAGCTTCTTGTTTCTACTCTTTTCCTTGCTGTTTTACAAGTGTGTGTATATATAAACTGTCCGAGGGTTGTTAATTAGCAATGTAACATAATATACTATTAAACATTTTTACAAAACTAAGCTTACAGCTTGCTATTCTGTGTCACGCATTCAAATTTTCCATACAAACCAATCTTGTAAATAACGGTATCTTGTGCTATAACAGAAATATAATATGCAATTATAAAAACTCAAGTATTTATTCCACTCATTATTACAAAAATTATCTGTCAAATTATGCATGGTAAAGTAGTAACATGAGACCAAAAAATCACAAACGACACCTTGTTTCAATGACATTTTTTATTATTATTTGCAACTTGTCAATTTCACTCATAAACGGCACGTTTTACTATCAACAGTAGGAAAATTCAATAGTGTAAAATATCTGGACTGTTTCCAAGATCATTTCACTTCTCAAATGTCGGCGATGTGATAAGAAACATACTTAACGGGTCTACAGAAAAACCCTAGTTACATGTAAGGCAGGTTTTGTTTTTAAAACAAACTTAGTTTTTTCATGACGTTTAACATGATATATATATATATTTCAGCTAGGTGTATATGATTCGTCCCATAGAAACAGAGCATATAATAAACGTATATGGCTCTTTTTAGTGAACGCTTGATGTTTTAGGTAATGTGTTTAAGTGGCACCTCTATCACCTTAATTCTCATACAGAACCAGAAAACAATTTCACAGTGTCAGTCAATACACTATATATTCATAAAAAATCCAACGTGTACTTATAAACATACTTGAATTTCATACTGAGATTAATTAAAAGAAACACGGAGTAGGGCCTCCACATAATATTGCAGTCAAAGTGTCCATAAAAATTTTCGATGCATAGAAACAGATTTTATGTACCGAAGGAGGTCTTTAGATATCACGGAGTTCACCAAAACCTCCATATATAGCATATATAAGTACGATATATAGTAGTTATACACTACATAACGAATAGTCTACAAAGTACGTTGTAGACAGCAGAAAAGACGAACACACCTGAAAGGCACAATTTATATAAAGACTTGAGAACTGAACTTATTTACTGGATTATTGTATCCAGCTATTCCTCGCCTTAAACAATGAATTGATCCCGATATTCCTATGTACTTCAAAATCAGGTTAAGCGAATACAATGACCAATGGGAAAAAAATATAATTTATCCAAGATAGAGAGTTGAGGGCCTCAAAATATCTAACTAGGGCCTATAAAGTAACATTTAAATACATGTGCACATGATAGGATGTCTAGAATAGGATGTGGTATGTATTTGATTCTCCAGACTTCGACGAATATACATCAAGATCGCGGTACTAAACTTTCTCACCGCACAAATAATGATAAAAAAGACACAGTTGACTTAATTTCGTTAATTAAAACTCGCATTAAACAAAACTGCTTAAAGTGGAGAATAGCGGTATTTTTTTTCGGTGAATTTGAAACCACAAATACGGTTTGACTTTGAACATCCAAATTAGGTCAGTTTTTATTATAACTTAATGATATTGAATACAACTAAGTTTTGTTTTTCTATTAATATCGAGGATGGACAACAATTAAACTTTAAATGATTTATCCAGATGACATGAAACGATTTATTGAAAATTTGATATCTAGACAAAAGCAGTACGAAAACAATTATAAGTGTGAGGGAAAAGATGAGAGAGATTGCTGCTTAACTTAATTATATAATTTATTGATTAGTTAATTATCTAGTTTTATCAATAAAATTGAATGTTCAGTGTGCTTTTAAATCTAAATCCACAACTTCCAAAGGAAATTATTCTCTCCTGGGGTTATCATAAAGGTTTAGATAAGGGAAAAAAGCAAATGGGCATTTTCAAGCTTGTTTATCGTGGAATGTTATCAAGATACCAAATTTCACTGCAATCCATAGCTAATACATTTCGTCTAGATCTTGAATGATCAGAATCCTTTCAATGAATACAATTAAAATCATAGCGGAATCATAAATAATTATATCAGCAATTATAATCATAAAAATAAAATCAGCAATTCAATGTGCATGCAGCCTACTAACACCCACCCGGAATAAAATGAAATAGTACTCCAGAAATAAAATGAATAAATGCACCAGAAAAATATATAAAATGAAAAGTGCTACTTGAAATTGTTACTGATGTGTATAAGAAAAATGTTGCCGGGTTCAGAAAAATGCAAAGAAATGGTTCAAATCATATTCGTGAAGCAATCTCAGCGAGTACACTAATAAAGAGCTTCCTGAAGGGGCAAACACTATTTGTCTAACATCCAAACGAACCAGTTTAACATTGTTCAGGTAAGGTATAAGACGTCTTACTAAAAAGCAAGGCTCGGTTTAGCATCATATTCAAAGCACACAGGCAACTACATCAACCAGATGGGATTTATTAAATTGTTGTTGATTCGCAAGGCGAACAGATATCATCGAGCTGTTAAGTTTACAATTGTTACTAAAAAAGAGTTGACACGCTAAATTTTGGCTACGTATGAAAAATTTTCACTTAAAAATCTAACGTGCCAAAAATTTTGACTGACAAAAGAATGAAATGTTTTTATTAGGTCACACCACATAATTACATCTTAAGAAAAGTAGACAGAAATGATCGAGAGGACAACAAATAAACACAGTTGGAAAAATATATTTAAAGATTTACAGCTGTTTCAATAGCTCTAGACTATTTTCAGAATGGCAGCTGATCATCAGTTGCCTTTCTGAATATATATATATTCCGAATATATAATATATTATACTTATATATTTTCAACTGTGTTAATTTGCTGCCTTCTCAATTACCGTGCAGTGTTGTTGTCAAATTAAAAAAGCAGGCAGTTTTTAAGAAACCCCACTCTTAAGAAATTTAATATTACCCAAATCTCTAAATTTCGGTTAAAGGCTGATCCTATATCTTTTATGTTTGTGTCCAGATAAAATAGCTTCCATTTCGAAAGTTCAATGCATTTAGCACCAGACTAGATTATGCCTGATAAAAAAAACCTCTACACTATCAATGGACAGATAAATGGCCATATAACAGCAGTAAAAAACATTGTATGTTCTTGGTACTGAAAACAGTCGATGGGAACTCATTTCCTCCAACATACTTTTTACATGCAAACAATCATCTCAAAAATATTTTATTACATATTTTTCTTGCACGAAGTCCAGTTTTCATAAATCCTTTCCATACGTGACTGAGATTACATTCCACCACACATACAACTAAATAGAAACACACACACACACAATCAGAAGAAAAAGCAAAAAATTTAAACATAAATATTACACATAGCACAAACCCCAAAAATACATATTTCCAAACAGTAAAATTTTCATCCTATTTATCTTTATCTAAAAATAACCTTTATTAACAAAATCATTAGTGGTTAATTTAGAGAAATTTTTTGTGTGGAATAAATTAATATAAGCAATTAATACATATAAGTAGAAAAATAAAGAGAAATATGCATATAAAATACAAATTAGTCAAAAATGCGTTACATAAAAAAAATATTAGAAACTGGTGTATCTGTACTAAAATACATTTTTTCTTTGATAGAAATTGCCATAACGTAAAGCAAAATAACAATGCCAAGGTTGCCCATAATAAACACCAAAACAGAAATTGAAAGTGACAGCTTGATTTTAAGGAGATTTAATAATTGTTGACAAAATATTGGATAAAGTGTTCCTACAAGCAGAAAACTGTATGTCAGGATCAAAGCCAAACTAGTGTAAGTCATGTTATTTGAGAAACAATGTTTTACTCTAGATACGCTACACTGCACTAATTCCCAATCTGTGCGCCACGAAAATACTTACACTGAAATAACATTCAGCCAACGTGATTTTAGAATCGGATCATCGATTTGTTGCTGTGACAATGGGAAGAGTATCTAACAGTCAACTGAGAACTGCAACAATTAGGTAGGCCTAAGTTCTAACTTCGGGAGACACCGTGAATCTAAAAGTGGAAACTACTGCTATAATACATTCCTTTACATAAAGAAAGTGCTGCCATCTATGAAGCCAGGTGTTGAATTAAGACATACACTACCTTTATATCAAACCCATTTTTATATATGAGGCGTTGAAAACAACAGTTGTATAAGTCCCAAAAATTAATTTTTTGAGTTAAGTCCATGGAAGTACCCTCTGGGGTTGCCTTGTTGCCTGCAACACTGGTATATGTCCATAGTGTAATTAATTGGCTACAAGATGGCACCACGTTACTGTTGGCCAAAAGGAAACTAGCGGTGATTCGTTGGACGTTGGATACAAACCCTTTCGCATCTCATTTTAAGCAAAAATGGACTTGTGCCATTGTTGTTTTTAAGGCCTCATATGTAGATTTTATTTTTGGATCAACTCGTTGAAAAAACCCAACTTACATCATTTCAGCTTTAACCCCTCATATTGTTTTACATATGATCCGTTTCAGGTATTTGACAATTGAAATGAATATTTATTGTTGAGCAAATATTTCTATGATATAACAACAAAAAAATGAGACAGCTACGCACCAACTAATGGCACAATTTAAAACAAAGCAAACGAAACATAAAATGAAAGGCACCGGGACAACGCATATAAGCATAAAAAAAATAATAGTAAAACTGCTATCACACTCACACGTCAGTAGAAGATAAATAATAATGAAATTGGGAAAACAGCGACAAAATATGTACACCGATATTCATTGCATGTTGCTTCAAATATGGAATGCGCATTTGAGAAGACCATAAAAGTGGAATGATAAGCTTTTGCACTAACACGGAATTATGACAAAAAATAAAAAAAATTGCCTGGAATTATTAATGGCAATATTCCCAAATTCAAAAGATCAAAATGGAATAAACAGCTGACTATCCTATTCAAAGAAAGATTGCAAGAACAGGATATTTCTAATTTTGACAGGTAAATACATGATTGCCCCACGTTCACAAACAAATTATATGAAGTATGTTGGAACGTATCTAAATATTATTAACAATCGGTAGTCTTTTAAGTTGAAAATGCCTTTTAAAACATTTCCATCGAAATTCTGAAACATAAAACAATTCATAAAATTTAAAGCTCATCAGTCAGAGGACGTATATATCAAATGGGGTGTTTTCAGCCAAATTTTAAGCATTCGTTGACTTTCAGAAAAACCACAAAAATTAAAAACATCACAGTATAGAAGCATAGCTCATTTCTGGACGAGCTGTTGCATCCATCTTTGCTATTGCAGGTACACGTTTCCATAAACACATTGTAAGTCCCCGTTCTCATCGTGCAATAATTCTCATTGCCATGTCCTTCGCCTGGTGTTCCCAGAAAAGCACACGTACGGATGAATCGCCAGTTGCCGTACACTGAAATTAAGATAATTTTATGTACACAGTATATTTTTGAGTACACAATATAGGTAAATAAATAAAATTAGTACAGAATAATCTCAAAAGCAGAAAACGTGGAACAAAAACAAAATTTTTTCTTTCAGATCATAAGACATACTTAAATATACGACACACTGCTGTATAGATTTCGTAATACAAATGGTCTTGCAGTTAAAATGATTTTTAATTATTTAAAATGCTGATAACCACACTTTTTAAAACATCTCTATAAACTAAATGGTGGTTGGGACCGCTAGCCCTTTCACCTCCACATACGGATCCGATGGTCATCTGCTCCAAGACTGAAGCGGGATTCATCTCTGAACACTATGCGATGCTAATCTGCTGGCAGCAATGATGATCGGCTACGACACCACTCCAGACGACTCTGTCGATGGTGTGGGGTTAAAAGCAGATATCTTAAAGGCAGTTGTGAGCGTAACCCCACCTCAGCCAAGTGTTGTAAGATGGTGGAAGGTGCCACGGGTGGTATGAAAGACACAGTAGCACGTTGGATGGCGGACAATGATGCCGTTGGGTCAGCTCGGGCTTGTTGCACAACCAACCAATCTTCCCTTGCATTAGTGCACCTTGGCCATCCAGAGCCATCATTTCGCCGAAGAGTTCCTCGCAGAAACCATTGCTGCCAACACCTTTGCACAGCAGTGTCCAGATGGTGAAGGTGGCGGCCTACTGCTCCATAAGACCAGAGGCATCCCAAATATGCCACCACGATTGAAGCCGTCCAACTAGCTATAAGGTCTTCGACAACGTCCCAACGTCATTACTGGTTGCGTCTCCAGGGAACTGCAACGCCGATAACGAAAAAAAATAAACCGTTCGCAATTTTTACCTCTTTTATACGATGCCAGTTGCGCAGTAGAAATGCGCGCTATGATCGAAGTTAACACTCATTGGCTTTGAAAATTTAATCATTTGCATACTTGGTCTAAAGGAATTTGCATGCTAAATTTCGAGATGATCGGACTACTTTTTTTTTTACAAAAAGTGTATTTAATTATTCAGGCCTGTAATCAGGATGAAGGAGCAACAGGGAGAAGGCGAAGGGCATATGGGGTACACGGCACCTGAAGATTGTTCTGTGTATATAAATAGCTCGATAGGACAACTGGGGCCATACCCCTGCTGACCCCGGCTTAGCTACAGCCCTGTCGGTGGCTATATGCTATCTTCATCAGAAAGATAACAACATTGGTTTAAATAAATAATTAAATTACTTTAACCTTGATTATTTATATTTTTGTATTATAATAAGATTAGATACATTCTTGAATTAAAGGAGGCAATTTTACTCAGCTTTACGCAGTTTCAATAAGAGTGTGTTATTACATGAGCTTTGGCAAAATATCGTAAATCAGCTAATTTTATCTCCGCTAAACTGCGCCATAATTTCTCCAACCTTGCTATCGAAACAGAAATTAAAACACATTTCTAAAATCATCTAAAAAACACATAAATACAATAATTGATTTATTTTGACTGTGATAGTGTTAATTTTAGCAATATTTAAAGAATGGCATTCTGTCCATTATGCAACATAATAGGCAATATAATTATCGTTGTAAATCTGTATATAGTCGTTAATCTTTCCAGTCAATTTATATTTTTTACGGAATGTTCTCTTTTATTGAGTACATTATACCGTTTTGCCAATTATTTCCGAGAACAAAGAATTTGCAGAGAAATAGCATTGCAAAAACCCTTCTGGTAAAAAACACTTTCCCAATATCTCGTGTTGGGTCACCTTTCACTTGAATTGTAAGTTGACCTTCCTGTTGGACGAATCTGGCCTGCTGTCTAAACACCTGAAAAAAGTGGACCATGTTTGCGACAGTATGTCGGTAAACTGAAAGATATACCTTCATGCCAATAATGGTCCAATTTCTGTCTAAACTTCTCCCAGTTAAGATGGGCCATGTCTGAGACGGTAGATCTTCCACTTCGCGCACATTTTGTGGTTGTGCAACAGCACGAAAGAACTGCCTTTTTCGTCATATGCTCCAAGATTGATATCCTGCGAATTTAGGGCGAGTGTAACGAATTTTATATAATGTTTCTGAAGTAGGTTAACCTCCTGTACAAATCAATCAAAGCTCGTGATAATGAACATACATAAAATGTATGAATGGGAATTGCCCTTCCTGGATTGTTAGGTGCCTAAGTGCAAAAACAATATCCCTGCTCTTCAGTGGTGTAAAAAAGAGGACTCAAGTCCCGCATTGGATAGCAAAATGCAATGTTCTGTTTAACACCAAAACATATGATATTTTATAAAGCAACTTAAGGCTCCCCCTCATGATATTTAGATTGATACACCCTACCACTTTTATTAATTTAATATCCATAATAATAATATTAAGAATTGGATATGTGCAGTGTTTGCTTTTGTATGTATACGAGTAAGTGCATAATTTTAAACAATTATCATGCAAAAAAGAAATATTTGTTTTTAATTTTTATTTTCATGAAATGGAAGAAAGATCCTTGATACTATCTTTGATCCAAGGATTAATGACAATGTAATAATATAATAAACTATATATGGCCTTCCCTGGGTTTGGCCTTCCAGCTACGAGGTGGCGCAGTATAGCCCAGATGCTCTTGCGCCATAAAAAAGCCAAACAATCAATCAAATCCAGCTGCGAGGAGGTACCTTTTGCTCCACCAGCTAAGAACGACCATATGAAAGAGTGTAGGCAGTGATGGGCTACCAAAATTTTAACAACTAATTCGCTGCAAAAAAAATTTAACAACCAGTTCGCTAAGCTGCAAAAATTTCCTTCAGCTTCCTGCAAAAATTTCCTTCAGCTTCCAGCAAAAAACTAGCAACTGGTTCTTATTTTCGAAATGATTCCTACAAACGGAACGCAGTTAGCGAAACAAGTCGAATTCGCCACTGGATGTAGTTGATCTAACAGAATGATGTCGCGACATGTGTATATATTCAAATGCGTCATGATAATTAGGAGATTTGGTATATGCAATTTGAAAAGGCATCATTGCCTTCTTTGATCGTATGTCACTTTTAGAAATGTTTTTTGCGTGCAGCAATTTTTTGCCGCTTCGTCTATGTTCAGACATTTGTCAGAAAGCGTAAAGAATGGTCTCCGTAAAAATAAGATGCAATCCTTGAAGGCACTACTGAGCGATACTGTTGGCGATTATAGCACGATGTTGTTGTGATAATAATTGCATCACACCTCTTTTGTTTACATCACTGCACTTAGTTGTCAATCTGATAATCAAGTTTAGAACATGCTCTACCACGCATAGTACTAGTAGATTACAGACACAGTAAGCTGGGAACATCGCCTTACTGGTTCCATGACGTGATTATTAACTAAATACTGTATTTGATGTATTTGAAGAACCCACAATCATATTACGTCTAAACTCACCCCTCTATGTAGGTTCCTTCTCGTGGTGAGGGGGCCACCCAGAGATACTGCTGCTTACTACAGATCAGTGATTCTGGGTTCTGAACGCCTACAACCCAAGCCAAAGTGAGGTCGTGCCGAGGGCTGAATGGCATTGAGGTTACAGTGTCGCAAAATTATTACTGGGGGCAGGCAAAACCCGTTGTAAGTAGCCTTTGGGTCTGCTATGAAGGTAACGCAGCCGGTGACGGTATACTTTCCTCCAGTCATAAAAATTCGCATGCATTCTTTAAAAACCAAAACAAACGAAGGATCGAAGAATAATAAAAAAAAACAAGAATTGAAAGCGATAATGAAAATAAACGGAATAAAATATTGCCAACGTTTATAGTCATAACATCTGAAAATCCTAATTTCAAAAAATTATTACCATTTACAATAGAAAAATCAATTAAAGGAATAAGTGGCAGTTACTAACGTTAAAAAAACTAAGCTCGAATGACCTCCTAATTGAAACCAAAAGACAACGATAATTTTCTTCCTTACTAAATTGCAAAAAAATAGTTAATACAGAAGTCAGAGTCTCTCCATACAATACCTCAAGTAGCGCTCGTGGTATAATTTTCGAAATAGATTTAATTGATGCAGACGAAGAAGAAATAGTCACAGAACTTTCAGACTCGTCATTAATGTGAAGAAACGAAAACTATGTGTCTTAGCAGAAAAAACTTCAACATCACTGCCCATTGTAAAAGCATGGCCATAGAACAAGTTAATACTTTTTGCTATTTGGTAAAACATTTTTGCCACAAAAACGACTAAAAAAAACAAGGTGCCCAATTGGCCTGGCAAAAACAAAATTCAATGAAATGCAAAAAGTTCTGTGCGAGAGAAAGTAAAATTTACATCTCAGAATTTTAATTTTAAAACTTTATATTTGGCCTATACTATTTTATGGTTGCGAGACCTGGACATTAAAAAAAGTCGCCAGAAATAAAATCATAGCTTTTGAAATATGGACCCTTAGACGACTATTGAAGATAAAATGGACGGTCAAGATCTCCAATCAGGAAGTGCTGAACAGATCCAACACAAAAAAAGAAAAACTATCATCACTTCAATTCTGAGAAGAAAGTTAGCATGCTGCGGCCATATAGTGAGGAGAGAAAAATACAAAATACCCCAACTGGCACTGAAAGGAAACATCGTGGGGAAGAGATCCAGAGGCAGAAAAAGAAGAGGATACATGGATGACTTACAGGCTTGGACTAGGCTAAGCACGAAAGACATTATCCATGCCAGTAGAGACAGGAAATTGTGGCACATATTAGCTGCCAACCACCAAATCGGAAAAGGCAGTTGATGATGATGACTGCAAAATTTATCGACTTGATCTACAGATGTAAGCTTTTAAACTACATCTCCTCGAAAATTTAAATTTTGCACTTACATAATTTGTGCGCTACGCCATCGATATATGCACGTTATGCTAAAATTACTTGAATCGTATACCTTTTTGCCGAACTTTTCTGCACATTGTAGCTACCAGTCCAGGGTAGTGTAGTAACCGTTCTACATTACAATCAAAAATGGGAATGGTAGAATTGTCAAACGGATCGACGCAGCGTGGATCTGTGTCAGACCTGCACTTCCAACACTTTATAGCTGAAGCTAAAAGAGAGAGGAGACAAACACAATTATTTTCACCATTAATTATTTCTTCTATGATTGCAATGAGAACTTTTAGTAGTGAACAGTAACTACTGAATTTTAAAAAGCTATTGAAACTATAATACAAATAAAAATACCTTTATTTTTCCATGTTCACATATTATCCAGACATATACAGTCTTATATGCAATATTTATCTTATGAATTCATGTAACATGAAAGGGGTATATATAAAACTAAAAGTTAAAGTGCTATTATTTCAACTTTCAAACGGAACGTTTTCAATAACGTTACAACTATAGTTTCCCTATTTTAATTTCGCAAGCTGAAGGAACTTTTTGGCCCATTAAGCTCATTATCAACGACATAAATAAAAAAGACTGTCCACACCATCATAATCAGCGTAATTAATAAATACTAAATTTATTAAGCAGCATGTCTACGAGGTTCCCTTGTCAGAAGAATCAAAAGGCAGTATTTTTGAGTGAAATAATTCGTATTTTTTGATGAATCGGTGGGCTTCAAGTGGCCCTCGGGCCGCGAGTTAAAGACACCTGATATACACTATTAGCGTAATAAATACGAAACTTATTAAGGAGAATTGTATGTGAAAATGAAATTGGAAATGTAACTAGAACGTTGATTTTAAAGTGAACGCCATCAAGCAGAAGCACATTTAAATTAAACACTGCTTCGTTAGTGTCTGTTATCTCTGTAAAGGGTTGTTGACAATAGGGCCTTAACCAGAAAGTTTTTCGGGGGGAGGCAAAAAATTTTCTACAATCTCGTTAATGAATAAGTAAGTATTGGTAGCAAAAGCATTTCGGACAGGGGGGAACGGGCCCTTTGGATCACCCGCAAGCTACGGCCCTGGTTAACAACAAGCTGCCTTCTACTGGTATACTGCCCCTCCCCCCCGCTCATATTTTTCTGCCATCGGCGCCATTGAAGTGAAGTAGTAAAGTAAAGTAACAAAAGTATTAAAAGTAAAAATATAAAAAGTATTAAAGTGATAAAAACTTATTTCATCAGTCACAAATGCCCCAAAAACTTTTAAACAGTATTATATATATTACTTTACATTTTAAATACAATAGACTCTCGATTTCACGAACTCGCAGGGAACTCCAAGAAATTTCATAAATTAAAGAAGTATTAAGTGGAAATTAACATTGATTCCATAGAATACTTTTTTTGAACTAACACAATAGTTCGTAGAAACGTGTAGTTCGTAGATTGAAGGTTCGTAAGAATGCAAATCCACTGTAACACTAAAAAGTAAAATTGAATATTTAAAATGTGATATAAATTTATACAAACTTTAAAAAAATTCAATCTACTGAATAGGCAACCAACCTGGGATGCAAGATGGAATTTTAGGGGGTATGACAAAAAGTTACTTGTGTCCTTGATTAACGAGTTATTACTCAGCCAGCTGCTGGTGCTCCTCAAGATGTGGTAATAAAATAAATCAGAATCAATGTAATTACGCCACTTATATTTGCGTACTATACATCAAATTAAAAGTTCATATTTTAAGCTCAATTTGTTCTATGTAGCTCAAAATTTAAAATATATACTGCTTAATCTTCAAATGCCATATTTCTTTTGCAGGAGCTTCGAACACTAATAAAACATTTGTTAAGGATGTGGGGTTTAGAAAAGTATGAGGAAGCCTTGCTACATAGTAATGAAAAGTCACTCTTCACACTTTTGTCGTCCCTTCTGTCAGTGTACCGTTTCGACTGGGCTAAATTACGTTTTTAAGGGGAAAAAAGACATTTGCCATCTGAAATCTTACTCAGAACTCTAGGCCTATACAGTGTGACTGAAAGACATTTTTATCTATCATAATCATCGAGCTGCCAGCTATTAAATGTTCTTTCCTTTCTTCAAGTGTGTCGCTGCATTTGAGATGTCCAAACTAAATAAATAAAAAAATTTTAGCAACATTCTTTAGGCGTAGTAATATTAACGCCGATATTATGGCGTGGGTAGATGGTGAAACGTTCGCAAAGAAAAGAAATGTTTTTGCGTTTGGTGGGGCATCAGCAAATAGTCTTCAAATACGCTCGCAGTGGCGGATTTATAAAATTGCCGCCCTTAGGCACAGCCTGTACTGCCGCCCCCTCCCTCCTTTACAAAGAAAGGAATATTTGTTTAAAAAAAACGCATATCATACTCTTAACATTTGATATGTAAAGGAGATTTTTCATATAATTATTCAAACTAATAAGATACAACTCAAAATTATTGCTACCATAATCGCCAACTTCGTGAATTCGAGACATTTTTTGAATCCACAATAATTTTAGTTTGGAATCCTGGAGCCTCTGATATTTTTGTGTATATTTTGCGTATTTGGGAAAAATACACGTACGCATCCTTGCATGAATTTTTTCGTTATCAGTTCAAGTTTTTCTTTATTCATTCATTTACTATTAGTATATATAAAAAGCGTGTTAAGCCTCGATTTATAAATGGGCAGGCTGGGCAAATGACCAGGGCCCAAAATTTTTAGGGCCCTTTGTCTTTCGATTCTGTAGTTTGTATTTGCAGGCAAGTTAAAGTAATCGCTTATATGTCATCGCTATTGGGGAAACAGGGTAAAAATTAAAAGAAACATTATTTTTTCAACATTGTTGAGTTCGGACAATTTTATGTTTAAGCACATTGATGCAGCCTCCCCCCCCCATAAGTTCCGCCACTAGGCCTGTGCCTTTTGTGCCTACTTATAAATCCGCCACTGTACGTTCTTAAGGGGTTGAATATTCGTCGTTCGTAACTCAGTTGGTAGAGTACATGCCCGGCAAGTGGGAGGTCGTGGGATCGTGCCCCACCGAAAACAAAAACATTTCTTTTCTTTACGAACGTTTCACCATCTAATCACGCCATAACATCGGCGTTAATACACTATGTAAATAAATTATAAACTCACCCATAAAACACAAATAACTTATGATTGCAATAAGCGTTTGATATAAATTTATGCAAATAATGTAC
>QLNU02015360.1:8095530-8107447 GCA_006491805.2 Dysdera silvatica | reverse complement strand
GGGGGGGGGGTTGAAACAGGTTAATGCCCAATGGAGAAATTTGTAACCACTACGGCACCATAGGGCAATATACCGACATTTTTCTGAGGATTTCAAGCCTCTTAAATCTTAGAGAACGTTATTTAAAATTTATAAGATTCCAGTTTGTGTTTTATAGCACAGGGAAAGCTAAGACGATACACTACACAGGGGCCTGCAGCTTTTCAGGCATTCAGACTTTTTAAGGCCAAGGGAACCAACCCTTGGACTATAGTGAACAATTAGTAAACATTCTTTTTTTGGCCCAGTTGGATATTGAAGATGGGGTAATGGTATGTTAGGAAAATAAGTTACTGCTTTGCCACCACAGGGCCCTATAAAGTTATAGAAAACACAGTTTAAATCAACTTCTAAGACAAAAATAGCAATGATCATACTGCACAATAGAAACAGTTTTCACTTACTCAGGGATAACACGGCTACAAATTACACTTTGTCTTTTGACATTCCTTTATATAAGCTGTGTATTAGTGTGAACTTCGTAGAAATTAGGAAGAAAAACAGGGTGTCTACTGAAAATAAGAAACCCAATTCCTTGACCTTTTCTTGACTATTTTTATACATTTCTTGACTGTAAAAAAAGTTCGATCTTTTTTTTTATGATTGATAAAATATCAACATAAAAAAATATGAAAATCATTAAAAATTACCAAGTTATGACAAAAAATAGCTAAAAATAACTGAACCAATAAAAAATCGTATGAAAATTATAATTCGACGCAAGCGTAAAATTGAAAAAAATCGGCGTAGCCGTGACCTACAATATCGTTTTAATGACATTTTCTTGACTTCCGTGACCTTTTACTCATTTCTTGACCCTTCCCTGACTTCCATGACTTAGTAGACACCCTGTAAAAGTTGTATAATTTATATACACACACAAGCAAATACCTGCCAATACATTATATCCTGATAAGATCAAATACATTACACTTACAAATTTATGTTCGTTAACTAAGATGAAAGTTAATACCTACATCATTACCTAACTGTACATATTTGGAACTTTCAGAGTATTCTTACCTTTTGGAATGAGTCTTGGTCTGTAATATCATATACTAGAATCGCTCCATTGCTATCTCTATAGTAAATAGGGCCCAAAGCATGGTATCTCTCCTGTCCAGCAGTATCCTTAAAAGTTATAAAATACCCATCATTAATCAAAGATCTGAGAATTAAGTTTCAAAATAATTTGAAAAAAATATACAGATAAAGCCAAAATGTAAAATACAGAGTGACAAAGAGGTATCAATCAAAGCTTACCGTAGAAAGAACTACTAGAGCAACCTTAATTACAAATTTAGTATACATACTTTCCTGAGTGTTCAGTTTTAATTTAAAAAACAAGAAAAGCTAAAAATTTAGATGCTATAGTGAAATTTGACACTCGGTCCCTTAATTTGCATTTTATATAGGTTATACTGAAATTTATTATTAACCAGGGTCCCTCTGTTTAGCCGGAAGTGTCTTACAAGGGAAGTTCCCAAGTGGACACCGCCGTTTTAATGAGAGTGGTCTCATTTGAAAGCTGTCAAAAAATTGTTAAACACGTATTCGAGCATTTTTCAGCATGGGCCTCAATATAGATGCCAGGAGTCAAAAAAGGGCAAAATTAGAGGCATTTTCAAAGATTTCAAACGGCTTTATCTCGGTTAAAATTTAGAGCTAAAAATTAAGTTTCGACGCATTATATGCATCTTTAAAATACATCGAATACTTGTTTCAGGATTTTTCGGATAAAACATTATTAAATGTTATTTTGTAATTTTGGATATCGCCTCTATTACTGCTATTTATCGAAAGACTTCTTGGCAGTTTGGTGAAATCAATGGCGATCTTTCTAGAAAGCTGGCTGTTTGCGTTTGTATTATTGAATATGCATGAAACATATAAAAGGAGGTTGAAATGTAAATTCACACATTAAGGATACAAATTAATGATCGAAGATCTTACTGCTCATGGGAAATATCGTGAATTTATTGTTTATAATCATTTAATGTCTTTTCATACGAAGAGTAAAATCTTCATTCGCCTAGCGGTCTAAGATACTCCGGGCTAAACGGAGGGACCCTGGTTCGAATCGAGGACGGGGAAAGCGTCTCTTTTTCTCCAAAAAGAAAAAAGCTCTAGTTTGAGCTATAATCTATACGTAGGTGGCAGAAATTATTGTAGTAAAATCTTAATTCAATAACTTGCATTCGTAATACCCCAAAAACTACCTTGCATCAGAACAGCGGACCACTCAGAATTCTCCGAAGAGGGAGGGAGGGAGGAGGGCAGTGGCACACAGAATTTTTTCAAAGGTGTATGTATGATGTGTGTGGATGGAGGGGGTTAACACTGAGAAATTTTTTCAACTGTCATATTAATTAGTAAGGCGTTTGTATTCTGTGCATTTTTTTTTTCAAGAGCAATATCAAAATAATTTTTCTGTTTGGTCAGCCCAAGCCCTGGCCCTTAGATCCTGGGCACCATCGCTCCTCCCCCCCCCGTGGGTGCGTCACTGCGTTAGAGTGTACTACTTTCTTCATCATGTATCGCTCGGGGTTTTTTTGGAATAGTAAAAGGATTGCATTGTTCTCCAAAAATAATTTTCATTTTTTTTATGTTGTTATATTATAGGAAAAGCATGTTGTATATGAGTAATGTATATGTGTGTTTGAACGATATGAACTACGTTTTTCGTTTTATTCAGATTGATATTAAGTTACAGAAAACTTGTGTAGGAAATTATAACGTCTTGACAATTATTATGACTTTAGTTGCAAAGAACGTTAGCGAAAGTGAATATTTGTTACTTACAAAAACAAAAACAGATTTCTCAAAAATATAAAAAAAAATCGGATAATTTTTTATTTTGATCAAGTAATACATGTTAAATTTTACTGCAAGAATATGCAGAAAAAATGCAAATGTTAGTCACTGAGTTTTCCGTAAAATGTAACTCTACTCTTACAGGTTCAGATGAGATAATAAGAGCAAGCTGGTTTTCAACATCTTTCTGGAAATATCGCCAATGATTTCGCCGAATTGCTAATAAGTCTTTTAATGGATATCAATAATAGAGGCGATGTTCAGAATTGAAAAATTACATTTAATAACGTTTTATCTGAAAAATCCTAAAACATGTATTTGATATATTTGAAAGATGCATATAATGGATCAAAACTTAATCTTAAGATGCAAATTTTAACCGAGATATAGCCGTTTGAAATCTTCAAAAATGCCCCAAATTTTGCCCTTCTTTGGCACCTGACATCTATATTAAGGCCCACGCTGAAAAACGCTCAAATACGTGTCTAACAATTTTTTGAGAGCTTTCAAATGAGACCACTCCCATTAAAATTGGCGTCGTCCAGCTCGGGTCCTTTCCTTGTTAAACCGCTAGACGAACGAGGACAGGAAACAACGCTCTCTTTCTCCGTATATAAGGATGTAAGATATTATTACCCTTCACAGGGATAACACAATTGCCAAATAATGGTCAACACAGAAAAGCCTCCGGGGCGAGATTTTTGTGAGTTTTTCGTGGGGGAATTTATTATACAATAATTTTTGCCACCCACGTACATATAGCTCAAACTAAAGCTTATGTAATTTTGGAGAAAAAGAGACGCTTTCCCCATCCTGGATTCGAACCAGGGTCCCTCCGTTTAGCCCGGAGTGTCTTGGACCGCTAGACGAATGAGGACAGGTAATAACGCTCTCTTTCTCCGTATGTAAAGATGTTAAGGTATTATTACCCTCCGCAGGGATAACATAATTGCCAAATACGCACTAGGCAAACACGTTACCACACTGTGCCACAACAGGGCAATAATAATTTTTAGATATTTGACAAACAGGGTTAGTGAAATTAAAGTTCCTCTACTTAGAGGGCTCTGGAGCATGTTCTATGGCTTCAAACTAAATGAAATTTGGAAAACGGACACTTCAAACAATGCTCTTGCCATTTATGTAAAAAAAAATTATAAAAATTGCCATCAGGTAGCACTGTAGCAATAGATGTGTTAATTTGCATATTCGTATCTATAAAGGAGAAAAGCAGACTCTTCAAAAACATTAGTTGATTGCCTGTAACTTCATGAGTAATGTCTATGTTACTGAAAAAAGTGCTTTTGGTAAAGTTATATTATCAAAACAATAACAACACAGTTGCACTTCTAAGATTGGTTAGTTGTGTTATTATGGTGAAAGGACAACAAGGGTCATTGTGAGCCAAACAAGGTGAGAGCTCTACGAGAATTCTAATGTTTAAAACTTTTAAGCTGTATACCAATATGGCATGCTGTCTACAAAATGATGACTAAATTTGAAGCAACAGGACAGCTTGGGATTCTACAAGGTAGAGGTTGAAAACAAGTACACTCAACTGGCATTGAAGATGTGGCTATGGCTGGTATGGATTTGGCAAACCAATCTCTACGTGGTAGTGCAAGCGTACCAGCTGTTGCTTGTGCAGTGAACATGCATTATTCCACTGTAAGGACAGTTGCGTGAGACATTACGATATTATCCATACACAATAAAGCATGTGCAACAGCTACAGCACGGTGACTCAGAAAGTTGTCTCACATTTGCACTCCAGTTCTTGGCATACATGTCAGTTGATATTAATTGGTCATGGAACATTCTTTGGAGTGACAAAGCCTACTTCTGTTTAAATAGACAAATCAATACTCACAACTGTTGGATTTTGGCGAAAAAAGAAAACTCAAGTTTCCCAAGAGATCCTGTTGCATTCGACAAAAGTGACTGTTTGGTGTGCACTTACCACTAATTTTATCATTGAGCCGTAATTTTTTGAAGAGGTTACTTCGACTGGACTCCGCACCTATACTGTAACCAAGCAGGTACTGTGACATACTGAAAACTTACGTCATACCACAGCTTCAACAGTGCAGGTATCTTCAGGAAACCACTGTCATGCAAGATGGTGCACCGTTTCACATCAGTTATAGTGTTCCAAACTTGCTGAGGCAGCATATTACAAACAAACTGCTAATTAGCACTTTTTTCAAGACAATTTGGCCACCCTGGTCACCTGACATCACCCCATGTGACTTTTGGCAATGTTTTTTTTTTTTTAAACCAAGTGTATCGATAAAAATATCAAACTTTGTCATAACTAAAAGACAACATTAGTTGTTATGTTTTGTTAATTTCAGACGACATATTGCGTTCTGCTATAGAAAATGCAGTTTTCAGAATGGAACACGTTCTTGACAACAATGGAAGTCATGATGAGCATTTAAACACTGTGCATCCCTAGTGATTTGCATTATTACAGTGCCACCTGGTGGCAATTTTTGTACCTTTTTTCCTTACATAAATAGCAAGCATTTCATTTGAAATGTCTGTTATCGAAATTTCATTCCATTTAGAAACTCAGAACGTGCTCCAGAGCACTGTAAGTGGAGGAACTTTAATTTCGCTATATACAAGGTGCTATCGGAAAGTTCCCGGGACTTGATGGAAAAACAAATTTTGTTTGAAATTACCTAATTTTGGCTGCCATCTCCATCAAAATAGTCTCCTTGTGAATGTATACACTAATCGCATTGCTCTTTCCACAGCTCAAAAGCACTCCTGAAGTCATTCTCTTGAAAGCTGTCAAGGACCACCTGCGATTTTCGTTGAATGTCGGACACAGTTGCAAAACATCGTCCTTTCAGTTTCATTTTTAATTTTGGGAATAATGCAAAATCACAGGGAGCCAGATCTGGCAAATAGGGTGGGTGGGGTGTAACAACCATGTTGTTATGAGCTAAGAACTGTGTTGCCTTTAGGGAGGTGTGGGCTGGTGCATTGTCGTGATGAAGAAGCCAGTCCCCATCACGCCAAAGTTCAAGACGTTTTCGTCGCACATCTTCTCTCAAACGCCTCAGAACATCACAGTAAAAGTCAGAATTAACTGTAATATTAGGAGGGACAAACTCATGATGAACAATCCCTTTAATGTCCAAAAATACAATGAGCATACTTTTCGTTGCACTTGAAGTGCTTTCTTTAGCCTTGGGGAGCTTGGACTCTTCCACTTTGAGGATTGCTGCTTCATTTCTGGATCATAGCCATAAATCCAACTTTTGTCACCTGTTATGAGCTTAGAAATGAAACTGACATCCTCATTAGCTTTTGCATGGAGTTCAAAACAATGATTCATGCGTTATTCATTTTGATCGTCTTGGAAGGAACTTTGCAACAATGTGCCATATGTTCAAATTCTCCGCTAAAATTTCTTGGCAAACTCCATAACTGATTCCAACATTGTTTGCAAATACTTGGATAGTTAGGCGACGATCTTCTCATATGAGTTTTCCAATTTTTTCCACGTTTTCATCTGTTTTGCTGGTGCTTGGTCGCCCTGAACGCTTGTCATCTTCAAATGAATAATGACCTGCCTTGACACGCGAGTGCCATTCAAAAACCGTTGTTTCATTTAAAGCTTCATCACCAAAAACCGTATACAGCATTTCAAGAGTTTTAATTGAGTCCAGGAATTTTCCGATAGAACCTTGTGTATGTATATATAACCCTGTATTTTAAAATCATTAAAATTCAATATTCTCATCATTTTATTATACTATCTGCTGCATAGCTATTGCTGTCTGTAGTTCTTTAATACATGATTAATTTCACTACATGTATGTGTTGATGTGTGTGTATACACACATCTATATATGTGTTTTACTTATTTAATAATATTCTATAAAAACTTTAAATGTTGCATTACCGAACAAGGAAGGTCTTTTGACTGACAGACACCGATTTTAATGAAAGAAATACAGTAGAACGTACACACACTAATAACCCCATCACGTAAAAACTAGAAGCCGAATTCCCATATGAACACCAAAAAAAAATTAATAAAAAATATAGAAAAATCACCAATTGCAACTCTTGGTGAGAATATTTTGGCGAGATTGAAATTTCAAAGGAAAACATTTCAGCAGTAAGTGGACAGATGCAAACGAGTTAGTTGGTTTCATTCAACTGTCTAGATACATTTTCAATGCTGCATATATTCCATTTATTTTATACTTCAAAAGCCTTCTTAAAATTTGTTACGAGTTGTAAGGGAATTGTTCTTTTTATATTACACTTTAATCTTATTACGTACATTTTATTTTTGAAAATAATGACAGAAAAATATTTGTAGTTTTATTTTTATAGTTTCTTGCATGTTACAATTATTTTAATTCAGTAACGTTCATTTTAACGATTATTTACATTATTAAGGAATTATTTATTTACGTATTATTTCTATTATTATTACATATATTTTAACGATTATTTTAACATGAATCAATGTTTTAAATGTCCTTTACTGAAATAATACATACCCTATATATAATATTTTGTTTTTAGTTATTGTAAATCCAGCATCGAATAATGCCATTAATTATTTTTAAAATATGAAGCCTAATAAATTTAAGTGGACAAATACATAAATCTATTTTAACAAAATATACTTATTTCGTAAAGTTTTTGTCTTTATTACGACTTTATTTTAGTTATCTTATTTCTGTATTACTCTACTTTTTGCTTTTTAATTTAATAAACTTTTCATCAAAGGGGCTGCAAATAGCGTGAGCTGGTGGCATTTATAATCAAAGTAAATGCAGTGTGTTTTAGTGCATTTACACACATACAAAGACTATCAAGTGCTTTTTAATCTGACACCGAGTGGCGAAAAAAGCTTCTTTCTTGTAACATGTATCACACTTTTAATTTTTTCAGCGTTCATATGGGAATTTGGCTGCTAATTTTTACGTGATGGGGGTCATTAGTGTATATACTTTTGACTGTATTCATTTGATTTTTCATTAAAATCAGCATCCGCAGGTCAAAAGACATTCCTTGTAAGTGATTTCTAGATGTAACCAAACGTGTTCAACTGGTTGTCAACGAATCTAATTTAAGTGAATGCATATTCATAGCTAGAGCCTGGATTATATGCAATTGCATATTTTAGCCCTTCTTTAGTGCTACTGCCAACCTTCACCAAAGTGAAAAAATTCTACCAGCCATCATGGCCGGTGGGGCATATTTTTTACCAGCCACTTACAAAAATCTACAAGCCACCTCTACAATGAAGGATCAAACTACTATTTAAGGTTATTTTAACAACCTAATTTTACATTACCAGGAAACATCAAAAATATTTGTAACATAATAAACATAAAATATGATGGTTCTTAATGTATTCAATTTAGTTTGGTTTCTACAAGACAATTAGATTTAGACAAGACAATTGCCATTTACCTAACATTACTGAGTATATGCATTGTCTTTTTGTTTCTTTTTAGTTTTCTACCACAGGTATAGCTGTGTCTTGGTTACACTCTTCAATGGACATTCCATTACATTTCACCACCATTAAATCATCTATCTTTTTGAACTGATAAACGAAAAGATGTTTACATTCTATTTATTGCAGAAAACTCCTGTTCATGTGAAGCTGTGCTAACAGGGATTAAATTAATCAATTATGTCAGTTCTAAAATTTGAGCAAGTCTTCCTGCTTCATTTTCTTCTGTAATTAATCAATTATGTAACAAATGAAAAGTCATTTTTTCCCCCAATGATTTTAACTATGTTGCAGGAGTAAACTTTTAATCTAGAATACTTTGCTAAAAGTTTCAGTGTCAAAAATTTACGTAACTGCTTCAGAAAATATATGACATATATCCATGGTCATAGTTTTATATAGGCCTGAGACTTTTCACCAAAATATTTTAATGTGGAGTTTAGTATAGCCAGAATCTACTGTATATACTTTCAAATTTAAATTAGTTTTGTTTTCTCCAGATTATAGTCTGTGCTCTACATTTATCAATAATCAGTTATTATTTTATATAAGAAATTAAATTCATTCTCCGCTCCTCCTATTAAATAATTTGATACATTCAGGGATTGAACACACATTTGAAATAAAATTATCTTGTCTTTTCCAATGATTGCCCTCGACTTTGCCAGTAAAATTCCCTGACTAATTTCTTTGACTTCTCTCTGTCGATTCAACTAAATTTTGGTTGCGAGGAACATAGTATCACGTTCATGGAAGATTTAGTTATTTGATACAGAAGTTCGGAGATTTTCCCCTGACTTTGCCACGTTTGACCAGAAAAATTTATTAAATTAATAATAATAGAGGATTAAACTGTATTAAACGCAATATTAATTCTTAGAATTTACAAATGCTGTAGTGCAAGATTTTGCATTTGAGAAATTTTTTGTCAAATACATTCTCGTAACATTTCACATGTCTGCATTTAACTATTAGTAAATTTTCTAATGTGTCATCAGACATGGTTGACCTGAAGTCAGTTCTAATTTTCTTCACTTGACTGAAGACTCTCTCGCATGCTGCATTACTGTGAGGGATCGTAAGTATTGACAGCATAACCTGAGAAAGTCGTTTAAATTTTAATTCACAAGTATCATTTTTTATTTTACCTATGGCTGCCCATTGTGCATCAATGCTACCTTCATTACTCACAGTTTGTGGAACTTTAAAAGCCTGGAACTCGCTGAATTCTGTTTGTAAAGCATCAACAGCTTCATCTTCTGTATTATTGAACAAAAGAACAGGAAATTTTTCTGTAAAATATTTTAAGCTGGAAAATGATGCATTTTCAAAATTCGATATTTGTGTAACCTCTGCATGATGTAACACTTCTAACTCAAAAGGAAATTTATTGTGCATGTAGTCACATGCTGCTATGAAATAGCTTCTGACGTTTTCATAAAATTCATTTTTATCATGGATGTTAAAATCTTGGATTACTTTCAGTGTTCCATTTCCAATTAAGATATCAACATCATCTTTTTGATTACTCCTCTCATGATAGTGGACTTTCAAAATATCACTACATAATTTTATCATGTTTGATTTTACAAATTTCACTAGCATTTCTCTGTATAATTTTAAGAGAAGAGATTTTAGCATATGAATATGCGGTTCCGCAGACTGAAGTTGAGCATTTGCTTTTTTAAATACAGGCACAGTATAAGATAAAAATAAACAGAAAGCCTTATTGATATCTTCCGACAGAAAATAAAACAACCTTTCTTCACGAGACATGGAGTTTTCAGTTTTTTGTTTCTTAGAAATATCCACATAATTTTGAGCTTTCCTTTTTAATTTCTGTGATGCTTTTTTGCTGTTACGTTCTTTCACTTTATCTGCATTTTCAACCGAAACTTTGATAGAGGGAATAGTAAAGAAAGAAAGTGGGGTGATTTGATTCCTTTTCATGGCCTCTTCCTTAAAAAAACTGATCAAAGGTTGCCACTGTTGGATTATACGCTCTAAGCACTTTCCAACAGACAACCAACGAGTGCTAACGTGTTTTAGTACCTTTTTTATATCAGTCTCATGAAATTCTTGAAGAATTTTCAACCTATCTTTTCTTTTCGAACTCTTTTGTAAGTAATAGTAAATGTCTACCAAAATTTCATCGATTTTAAATGGCAAACATGCAGCACTCTTTTCAGCTGCTAAGTTAATAAGGTGGCAGGAACAGCCCATAATTTCAATATTTTGGTGATGATTCTTTAACACCGCTGCTACACCTGCTTTTTTTCCTATCATAACAGGTGCATTATCACAGCTAAAGGCAACACAATTAGAAATTGGAAAGTTTTCAGATTGTAAAGCACTTACCAGAAGATTTCCAATATTTAACCCAGTAGCATCTTCTTTCAAAGATGGCATAGATAAAAGACAATTCACAATTTTTTCACATAAAGGATCGAAGAAAGTTACCACTATTGGATACAGCTTTGAATCAACATCGTTGCTTCCATCAGTTGCAATTGAAAATGGATAGCACCTTAAATTTTCAACAAGTGATGAGGATTCCTTTGCAGACATTTCTTTCATAATTGCAGAAGTTTTGGTCTTTGCAGATCCATATTGTTTTGCAATACTGCTGTCAGGAAACGTTTTCCGAAAGAGCATCCCCGTGTGATCGCTGCAATTCATTGGCAAATTATGTTCGATCAAAAACAATGTAAATAAACATTCAGCTTTAATCATGGAGGTATCGTTAAATGCAAAAAATGAAGGCTTGATACTATGATTAGACTCTACAGCCTTGAACGTCTTCTTATGTTTAACAGTCTCAGAATGCAAAGTAATATCGCGTTTACCACCGTGAGTAATGCTTATGTCTTTACTGTAACACATGCAGAAAGCATATTTTGGCCCCAGTCTTGATTTTTGAATAAAATTAAACATCTTCATATATTTGGCTTTAAACGTTTGGTAGTACCTTTTATTAACGGTCGACATCGTTAACGTTGTTTTCAAAAACACCTAAAAACAAAACTTTCTTTCCGGAGCAAAGAAATACCAGATATGTCTAACACATGGCTTCCCTATAAAGAGTCACGTGCTTGACCAAAACCTTAACGGTGTAGCGCATTCTTTCTTGCCTTCCCCAACAACTACAAATCCAGATGCGCGATTTCCATTGTGCAGGGGCATCACTCTACGTCATAGCTGGAGCTAAAATTCCACGTCACGCCACGCATGCGCCATCAACGGCAGGCAAATTTTTCCGTCTTTTTTACCGATATTTGCATTTATTTATACGTATTTATTATTAAATATGCACATATGCGCAAAAATTTAAATAAACATGCATCAAGAAAAATAGGTATTTAATTTTTTTAAAAAAAATCAGTATTTTAAAAAACACTGGGGGATTTTAGAAGAAATCTCCGAAAATCAGAAGAAATCATTTTCCGACTGGAAGACCGATAAAAAATCGTAAGCCTTTTGGGTAAATCGGAAGGATTGGCACCAATGTGTTTCAACCTATAATATTTATATTATCTCCCACCCCAAAGTCAGATTTAGGAAACGAGG
>QLNU02015360.1:8069663-8082013 GCA_006491805.2 Dysdera silvatica | reverse complement strand
CATGCCCGGGGCATGTAAAAATTTCAGCTGGGCATGTATTTTTTTTTTTTTTTGCCACATGCCCGACTGGGCATGTAAAACAAATTTCTGGAGGTTTTTAGTTGTTTTGTTTTAATTAAAAATAAATTTCCATTTTTATTTCAGTGATTTTATCAATGTCCTAGTGACAATCTCGTTACCTTAACAATAGCGTAAACTTAATAGGGAACTTCAACAATGGTCGGAAAGATAAAACATATCCATATGTAATTGAGGATTTTCAACAAGTATTGTGGGAACACTTGATTTTGCTGCCATCTTGCCAGACTTCTTGCAGCTCACAACTCATTGCCATTTGTCAAGCTCCTGTTCATTTTTGCCTCTTTTTTTTTTTTATCTCGTTTACTTTAATAATATATATTAGAAATTTTCTTCAACCTCGAAATGTATCTGTATCGGAACACCCTACCAAAGCTAACAGTGCCCCCATGGTTTCTATCCTAGAAGAAGTTAACCTACATAATAATAAATCTTGTCCATTTGTTTTAATGTTAATTTATAAAGTACAAAAATAAATAGAACAAAAAAAATGTAGTAATATGTTTTGGGCATGTATTATTTTAGGTTACATGCCCGATCAGGCATGCACATTTTTGGAGATTCTTGTGGCCCTGGCGACTACCTTCCTCGGGAAAGCATCCCCAACAGCTTTGCCTTAACTTAAAATTACGAAAAGTTCCAGGACATACAGCTACCTTCCCAAAACAGTGAAAAAATAAAAAATTTAATCATCAAATAAAGCAAATTCATTTAGAAAATATGTTTTATAATAATGCATATAAAGTAACCACGAATGCCTCATTCCTTTGCAATTTTCCATCATAAAACATATTCTCTTGGGTGGCTAACTTAACTTTGAAGATCAGGTAGGGTGGTCCGTCCTTCTAAAAATGGCCGAGATAAACACTGTATACACATATAGTACAGGGTAAAACTTCTCATAATGGAAATATCCAATTACGAAATATATAGTGTAGCGGGGTGGGGGGATGGGGTCATCAAAAGTTTGTTGCTGTACCTAAGGCACCTCACACTTTAAATCTAAGTTTGGGAGAAGGGCGAGATGCACTGGTCATTCTCGTCCTAAAGAAATACTCCAGCAAGTTTTTAGAAGGAATTCTCTATATATTCCCAGAGGGAATCCTCCATGCATGTTTCTGTTTTCAAAGGGCATATTACAATCAGCATGGTGTGGAATGTTCCTTCTCTATGTTGATTCATACTGTGAGAAGAATGGCAGTAATAAAAATCGAAACTAAAATGTAGTTCACAGAAATGTTGAGGAATAGGAGAATAAAATTAAGAACTTTTTGCAGATATTAGGCCAAAATAAGGACTGTTCAGAATCAACAATCGTCTCCTAAAAAACTAAGGACTTTTAAGGACCGTACGAACTCAGCATCATGCAAGTCTAACAAAGCTTTGTCTCCCTTAGCTAGCTTACAATATCCACGTTTTCAAAACCTGCAGTATTAGGAACTCAGAGACAATGCCCCTTGCACATGTCCAATACTACAGGGACTAGGGTCATAATTTGAGTTCCTACCTTGTATACAGTTTTATCACAAATTTAATTATAATTATCTAACAAGCGTCTGGTTTCACTTGTTACGGGCTGTCAACTTGAATGGTCTAATAATGATTCTTAGTATTTTCATGGAGAGTATCTCTAAATCTCATTCCACGGATAAGGACACCGTGATAAATTTTGGACCTGGTTAGTTGGACAAATTGTTACCTTTAATATTTCTGTTAAGGGTCTACAGAATGCTACACTAGTTAATCTTGCATACTACCCTTTTCTAATTCCTGCCCATTTATTTTCCATCAAAATGTAAATAAAAAGCAATTAAACATACCTGATTTCGTGCACCATAAATGCCCATTACTGATGTAATCACTGACAGTAGATTGGTACTATATAAATTTTGACTTCAGTGTTATAGGTTCTCGCTTCTTATATTTAATTAGCTTTGAAAAAATGTGTGGATAGGCAACTCTTGTCAGATTTCCAGAAACCAACTGTAGATAACAAATTTATTAGTTATTTCAAAGGACAATGAAATGCTATGCAAATCCTTGAAAGCAAAAGTAGTGCAAGTTAAGGGTCATTCCATTGTGACCAACATAACATTTACACTTGTTGAAGGTTATAATTTTACTTATTATTGCTATAAAAGCTGCATAGTAAAAGTGCTTTTAACTTTTATAATAATTTATTATGTTAAGCAATTATAACATATGTTTAATGATAAATTTTTAATTAAATACTATTTTTCAGAATTAAGAGATGCGACCAACGTAACATTTTTTCAACCTCATAAAATGGTACCGCAATTATTAAAGCTATTTCTCTGAAACTTACAGTTCTAGAATCCTATATTTATTTAATATTTATGTATTTTAAACCTTAAAATGTCAGGTTTGATATAGTATATGTGATAGGAATTTATATCCTCCCAAATAATCAGTTAAAAACAGTTTCAAATTAAAACTGATGTGACCAACGTAACATGCAAGAATACAAATAGAAGGTGTACATAATATCGAATACTTTATTAATGGTTTACTTTTTTTTACAATGCAGTTACTTTATCTCTTTCACCCATACTTATATTAAATGGTAGATTACCACTTAACTGAACAGGACCACTTAAAATGAACTTAACTTCAACCATCTGTGTATCATGATTTGGCCAGTTAAACTCTTCAGGGGTCTCTTGCAAAAATTTCATTTTATAAACGTTTTTAATGTTTCATCATATAAAACAACACAGCCTAAATATCACTTGTCATTATAGTACATACTATAATACTTTACTAGTTCAATTGACAAATCACTTGTTATATTTTCTGGTTCAACATCTACCTCAGATATCTTGTTTCATTATAAAATAAATTTAGGTTTTGAGCAAAAGGAATTGTGTCTCCGGTGTTGGTAAACGTATTTATACACATAAAGCTCACTTTACTAATGCAGTTAGCTGATTAAATTCCATTCAGTGGTTTCACATTATAAAATTTTTTTTCATTTCAGGACTCTGAGTTTCGATCACTTCCTGAGAAACTTAAAGGCACTTAATTTTTAATTCAGCAGAATTCACTTCAGTAAAAAAAAATCATAAGCGTTCTTAGCTATGATCTGTCCTTGTAGCACTTTTTATTTCCATATATGGCGTTAGAAGACTGCCCCAACTCCTCCATGAGATCCTTTTCCATGTAGGATTTGCAAAAAATTCTATTCACAGGCGTTCAAAGAGGACATGGAAGCTATTGAGTAATGATTTTTAAAATGTGCTGCAGCTCCATCACTCCAATTAATTACCTTTTTAACTGAAATGGTGAATGTTTCTGAAAATTAGCGATTAAGTTAAGAAAACCTTCAATTCAAAAAACTTATGCTATTTTGTATCTGAAATTATTTCATGATGTATTTGCTTTAATAAATCATCGTTTGGTTCTTGCCTATAGTAGATAACACCAGTATAGATCATGACAGTTGGATCATGATCAGCTTTCCAATGAGCTACCATGACCTCATTTTGATGCTTAATCTGATAATTTTGGGCAAAATCAGTTTGAAGTAATATCTCATTTGGTTGTAAATTATCTTCTTGCTTTTTTTTTAATTCCCTAGCTTGCCATGCAATATTATAAATATGTTCAGAAAATTTTGGAATTTGTTTTGAAAATTCTTCTGATAATGAATTAGATTTACTAAAACTTCTTATTTCAAATTTTCCCCCATCTTGCATTAATTGCCTCAGACTCGAAGGATTTACTTCTTGAAGAATTACTTTATCAAACAGTGATAAATATTTCTCACATTTATGTTTCATGCAATTAGAATTAGTGATAGCAAATTATTTATGCCTTCAATATTTGAATCTTTCCATTTGTATGCTTGGATAAGAAACCCAATGTTTTCACAATAGGGGCAGCAACATGCTTCATAATCTTTAGACCGAATTGTATCCACTTCCACTGGTCTACTTTCGAAAAATTTGGAAATACCGAGATTATCTGCCTTAAAAAGCTCATGTGTCTCTTTTAAATTGTACATAAGTAAACGTTTCTGAAAGTTATTATTTTACTGGTAGTTGGATCTTTAAATGATTTTGCATCTTTATTCCCTGGAAATAGACGAGAAATTTCATCTCTACGATAAAAATCTTTCATCATATTTTTTACTTCATCAGAAATTCCATTATTTTTATGAATCTTTATATTTTTATCAGTAAGTGGAAGACCCAATTCTGCAGCTATTTTAGCAATTTTTTTTTCTTGGATTCTGGGATAAAGACGCTCTACATCTTTCAAAGTTTTTTCAACACTCTGAGGATTGGACACAAAGATGATGAATTCATTTTTTTCTTTGAACACATTTTAACTTTTGATGCTTCATTTTCTTTTTTCCACTTTGTCTCTTTTTTCAATCTCAGTTGTTTCATATGATTTTTTGCTTTTTCCTTTTCTCGAGTATTAGTTCTTCAGTCTGTTTAGCACGTCGGTTTCGTTCTGCAGTTTATGCCATTTTGTTACCTTCAAATAGTAATTTTTTTAATATTTTTAGTTATATGAATTTTTGAGAAACAGACTGTTACCTACTTTCAGTTGTAACCGCTGTCCAAGTGTTAATAACACTTATACAGTTTTAAATGATATAAGAACGAGTATGACTGACGTAACATGTTATTTTGTTACGTTGGTCACACAAAAATTGTTACATTGGTCACAGCCATATGAGCTAAATTAATGATAAAATAAATCTTGAAAATGTTCTAAATAGAGCAGAAACTAAGTAAAGAGATATAGCTTCTAAGTAATAAAATTTATTTGTTTATAAAGAAAAATGTTAATTTTTGTGACCAACGTAACACAAAAAAAAAGGTAAACAATAAACAACAATCGATAATATACCTATGATATTTTCAAGAAGTGGCAAATAAATAAATTAGCTAAAGGTCTAATCTGTCAAATTAATCAAGCTTCAGGCAAATTTTTTTAACAACATATGCATAAATAGCAAAGTCTTCTGCATTACATTTAATCTTCAGTTTGGCTTACTTCATAACCATGTGCCTTTTGTGTTCCAACTGTTGCCAAATTCAAATGATTTCTAAATTGTTGCTAGATTCTCATACTACAATATATATAAAATAAAATAACAGGTTGCACTTAAAGTTTTTTTAACTTTATTTTTTGTCACTGAGGTTTACATTTCCACGGAATGACCCTTAAAAGAAAATGAGTTCTTAGATATAAAAAAGTGAATCAACAGAGTGCTTCATATGACATGCTATTAATAAAGTTTAAAGTCTGTACCAATTAATCGATGACTTTGAGAGGTAAGCAAACGAGGTTGCTGTCTTTTGCCATAAAAAAACAGGACTTTCCGAGTAGAAATTCGTTACAGTTTAATTCAGTTATAATGAGCCTGAAGGGACCGACACTTTTGCTCATTATATCTGGGTTCTAGTTAAAAGTGAATTATCATTAAAAAGAAAAGCAAAAACAAAAATATCATATTTAAGTATATCTTGTATGTGTGGTAGTATGCTAAGTACTACCTCTCTCCCTCACGCTGTATATATCTATCTCACACATGCCTTTGTGGCATCCCTACACATATATATACACACACACACATAGTGGGGTGTGCCTGCCTACCTCTCAAGGTTGCCGACTATTTAGCACAATCCGGGAACTTTTCGGTAACACCTTGTATACACTTAAAAAAAAAATTACTTTGTGAATCGTATACTTATGAACTTATATAATTTATACGCAAAACCACATATGAAAGTAAAGCTCCCCACTTATGGTGCTAGCTCAAATTTGGAAAACATTTTCTTTCATCACTTTTATTTTCACACACAATGACTCATACAGAGATCATCCTATGATTAAAAAGAGGCAGGGTGCTAGTCTAAAAAAAGAGTGTTTTGAACTTTCAAGGACGCATCAAAATATAAAAAAAAAAAAAGGCACTGTACTTATATTTAAGGGCACTCAAAAACAAAGAATAAGTATATGCGCTTTAGGCTTGGCAAATGTCATTATGTAAATCATAATTATTTACTAATATTTTAATTAAATTGATTAATGATAATATAATTAATTATTTAATATAATTATATTAATATCAAATAATTAAGTATTTAATATTAATGTAATTTTCATTTCTTAATATATTCATTGTCTGAGGTAAAAGATTTAACACATTCCTTTTTTACTTTCATATTCACATTAATTTCAACTTCTATAAATTCATAAACATTTTTGTAACAAATAATCAGTAATAAAACATTTGCAAGAAAACGTATATAATAGAAAAAAAATCACTGAAATTTTAAGCACATCCAAATTTTTGCTTCATTACAAAATCACAGATCATGAATTTTTTTTCTTTAGATTATAAACAAGTGCCAGTTTTTTGCATCCTTCCATTTGTGTATTGCTTTACTGTAATTTATTTAACTATTTATTTTTACCATCATTATTTTGTTGAATTGGTTAACTTTGAGCCTATTTCTTTTATAAGTCAATATTAATTTTATAGCTGAGAAAATATCTTCTCCACTTCTGCATTTAATATTGCTAAGGAACAAGCGATGCTGAGTACCATTTGCAGGTTGGGATACATTTTGCAAACAGTTGTTTCAGTTTTTCTTAAACTGAATAATGTTTTTTATTGATATGTCATTTTTATTACTAATACTGCAGTATTTCAAGTGCCCTAGCGTACACTCTCTTAATGCAGAATATCATAGTCGTAACTCTAATGGCAGCCTAGAAAAGGATGGGGGGGGGGCTCTAGGACTCCCCAATACTGCCCTGACATGCAACATTTCAAATGCCCTCTCTGAATACGGAATATCATAGTCGTAGATCCAATGGAAGCCTAAAAAAAGGATAGTAGCTCTGAGACCTCACGATATGGCCTTGACATGTGACAGTTCAAGTGCCCTCGCATACACTATGAATACGGAATATTGTAGTCGTAGCTCAAATAGCATCCTAGAAAAAGGATGAGGGCTCTGGGAATCTCCGATACGGCTCTGACATGCGGCATTTCAAGTGCCATCATGTAGACTCTCTGAATGCAGAATATTGTAGTCGTAGGTCCAAAAGCAGCCTAGAAAAAGCATGGAGGGCTCTAGGTCCCTTCCCCAATATGCCCTTGATGGCTTATTAGGGGCATTTCGAGTTACTAATTTGAGGAAATACAATGTTTCCTCAATTCTTACATCACCCCCAAGGAAACATTCAGAAGCATCAAAAGTGAAGTCTGTGGGAATGCACAGTGTATGGTTTTGGACGGTGTAATTCCAAATTTCTGAAGTCCAGTTCAACCGCCATGTCCAGTTTTAACTGAGGAGGGAATGAGCTCCTTCTAAGTTGGAGACACAGGAATTGAAAATTTGCAGTCAAAAGAAAAAGGTACTGAAATGTTTTACACAGATGTTGGTGAGAAGAGCCCTTTCTGGGAATCCAGTCATGTAAAAAAGGAACCACATAGGGTACTATATTGCTGTTTCAACGGCAAAAAGGATTGCAATTTTTCATTTTAAAGGCATGTAGGACAGGATTTTTGCTTTCGAGGACGGGCAGGGTGCAGCGCCCTTCGAAAAACACTTAGGATGAATACCGATTTATATACTTAAGTTTATATTAAAATTTTATCAAAAGTAATTTTTATTTAGTTTTTAATTTGCATGCACTGTGTGCAACCAAATTAAAAATTTACGTGCACAGATAAAATTTCATATACACAGTACACTCACTAATTTCGAAGTCTGCCATAAATATTTAATAAAAACTTAAAGAGCTATTACTTATCACTTGGACAAAAACATAAAAATAAGCAATAAATATGCTAGTATAAAAGGTAAGTAATACTTTTCCATTGTTGCTGGATATTGATTATATATGATTAGTTAACTTTTAAGTGGTTGTCATGGAGAAAAATTACAGAATTTACAGATTTTCTCGGAATTGTCAGCAATGTTCAATAAACTATTTATGGAACCCTTGAAGGGTCATCATACGACACCCTGGGGTTCCGCGGAGCACATTTTGAGAAACACTGCTTTAGAACAAGGGTGGGGAAGCTTTTTATGTTGAAAGAATATATCAAGTTACTGTAATCTAAGAACAAGTGTTTTAATAGTGTTGAATAATCAAGGAGAATTAATTCATTGAATTTCCTTTTACTCTTTTGTAAGTTAAATACACTAATTTTAAGATTACAATAAAAATGGAAAAAGACAAGCAGAAAGCACATTAGCAAAAATAAAAGGATTCGTTCCGCAAAACTTGGATTCATTCAAAAGCTCCCCCCCCCCTCACTCCTTAATGGCCTTAAGGCTATAGATTTAGGGCCAGACTATTGCATAGACCAACAAATGTCTAGGACCCACTTTTTTTAAGGGCTGGGTATGGTAAAAACTCAAAGCTACTTCAAAGTTGTTACCAATCAGACCTTATCGATAGGGCAATATTTTTATCACAATGCAAATTTCGATGACATTTTTATCAACTTTTATAATTTTTTGCATGTATGTTGTATGCAAATATGTAGGATTCCCACTCATATACAAGAAGAAAATTGACTTTTCCAGGTTTTACGCTAACCTTTTCAGCAAAATTCGCTGACTTTTAAAGCAAAATTCCCTGACAAATCACAAAACTTTTAACGAAATTTCAGTTGCAAGGAAATGGCTTCACGTTCATCAGAGGTTCAGCTATTCAAAATAGAAGTTAATGTTTTCCCCAACTTTTCCAGGTTTTAACCAAAAAATGGTAACACTGCAGAACATGTCCGCTAGTGCTTTTTCCTCTTGAAAAGAGTCAATAATAGTTATAGATCGATTTGTGACATAATACATTCTGCGACATCACACATATGTTGTAGTCCGAGCTGGTAAGGGCAGTTTCACATGTTTCGCCCTTCTTCTGGCTGTGTTTTATTCATTACACTGAATTGTATTATGACTGAACTTTTTTTTTTTTGGTAGAATTACGGATGAAAGGGAAATGAAGTGTGCTGAAGTAGATTATGAAAGAGGGATTAATTTCATCCAGGTATGAGTGTCCGGTATGTAAGGATGAGATGAGATTGCAGATTAGGCCTTATTTGAACGACGCTTTTCAGTGGTGTTGCAAGAAAGGCAGGAGAATGCACATGATTAGGAGGGAAGGAGGGACGATCCATAGTCTACACATCAAAGACCCTGAGACAGAGCAGCATACAAATACAGTCGAGGGAACGTGGAGTAATGTGAAACAAGAATCCTGGTGACCAAGAAGAGCAATAAAGGTTAGTACCTCTTTTTTTCTTAACTTCGCTGAATCGAGACGTCTGTGTTGTTAACATGACATGATGTAAACAACATGGCAGAAAGGGAGTGTCACTGTTGCCATGCATGTTGGAAACACTTCCCACTATGGGATGTGTTCTGCAGCAGCGCCCAAAAAATCTTGTGGTGGAAGTACTGAATATGTGATGCAATGCTTTTTTTCCCTCGAGAAAAGAGTTGAAAAATCACTGCAGGTGGGCTCATGATGTCAGACACACTGTGACGTCCCAACTGATGTCATACACTGGTTCATCCTTCTTTGGGAAGTATTTATTGTTTTTGTTGTAGCGATTAGAATTATGTATGAATGTTTGACTTGTTTTTTTTTTTTGTGGAATTGCAATTGAGAAGGGAAAAAAGTGTGATGGAGTGGGTTATGGATGAAGGCTTTACAGCGTGAGAGTATGAGTGGCCGGTTTACAAGGACAAAATGAGATTGTGTGCTAGGTCTAATGTAGATGACGATGCAGTAAAAGAGGTGAAATTATTTCCATCATTTCTAAGTGCCATAAAAACAATATTCCCACCAAAGAAACAAAGGTTAGTACCAGCTTTTTTTTTTAAGTTCATTGAATAGAGGAAAGGGGATGAGGAGAGGGTAAAGGGAAGAAGAAGAAAAGGAGGAGATGGGAAGAGAAGGTGGTGAGGACGAGGGAAGGAGGTGGGGCCTTGTAACATGACGTAAACATGGCAGCAAGTCGGCACACTGTTTCCATGCGTGTTAGAAACACTTCCCACATGAAAGCACTGCAGGACACGTTCTGTACTAGTACCAATCTTGTTTTTCCCTGGCCTCTAAGGACAATTTTGAATTCCCTGATAATTCCAGGTCCTCCAGGCTGTATGGAAACCCTAAATATGTTACCTGTACCGACTTTATTTTCAAAGTTTGAAATTTAAATTCAAAAACAGATTTGGTGATCAATCGGATACAGTGAGCATTTTCATTGGTCCCAAGTTCCTCATTATAAATGGGTCCTACTGTAATTACACAGGTTTAATTTATATTATAAGGGGAAGGCTTAATCCGGCCCTGTATAGGTTCCCCAACCCCTGCCTTAAATACAGGAGAGTGGCAATGATCATTAATCCCTTAACTGCCACCGACATATATATACATCTTGCACAGCCGATGCGTTAACTGCCGCTGAAGTATATATACAGCTTTCCAAAATATTTTCCTTTGTAATGTGCTGCTAATTTTTTTTTGTAAAACGTAATGCTTTTTATTAAAAAAAATTTTAAATGTAATTTTTATTTTATTTATTTTTTTGTTATTTTTAATGTAATTTTTTTGTAAAATGCGCTTCTTTTTGTAAAAGTAAACAGTTTCTAGATTGCAAACCGTACCTCTGCTTTTCCCCTAATACACTACATCACTACAAGCGCCTGTGCAAAAAACTGTTATACTGGGGAGCGAATCTCCTAAGTTTTCCTAGGCAGTTAAGGGGTTATGCCAGCCAAGACTTTTCAAAGACACTGGCACTAGAAGATAAACAACGAATACATATGAATGTAACACGATCACATCTCTCTTCGTGAAGAAATCTAGTCACTAGGTCGGCTACTACTGCCTTTCCATTGTTTCCTTACATCAAACTCTTATTATAAACTCATTTGCTGTACATTTTTTAATTTCCCGATGGAAGAATTAAACCAATTTCAGTATCAATTTTCATTAGAAAGAGAATTTTTTTTTTCTTTCTGTAGGGAATAAAGCATTGTTGAAAAAAGAATTACAACAACAAAACAACTTTAGTATATTAATTTAGGTGCAGAACAGCTCCTTTTTTGTTTGAATTGCAGTTGCATGGTTATTTTCTTTGAACAGTCAAATACCAACAACAAGGGCTGAATTTTACATAGCCAAATTAGCTACCTCTATCTAGCACTGAATTAAATACTACACGTTCTCACACATTACTATATTCCCTTCCTCATTAATAACAAGTAAATTAATGACTTTTGATATACATTTATATTTCTTAATGGCTACATTTAACAACACGTCTAACAAGGTTCTCAACGTGATTAAAATTTAACGATTGCATGTATAACTAAACGTTAGCTATATTTTTACTCCAAGAATAAAATTCAGAACTTATATCCGAAACGTAGGCATATTGTAGAGAAAACTGATATTTATACATGATAAAGTGATTATATATTAAAAAAACATCGTACATACATAGAAAAGTACTGGTGAAAATATTTACATTTATTTATTTTGCTTAATATACCTACAGTAAATAGAAAAAATAATATTTGAAAATTGTGTAATACAAGAAACATAATTACTTCAACAAAAAAATCTTATCTAGCTACTCGCTCCTACACGCTATTGCTTATTGTTAGAGTCTGTTCTATGGCCTGAATCCAAATAAACTGAATACAGAATCAATCATGTGGTTGTGGCCTAGCTAGACATGTCTCTAGTTTTGGATCATTCAAAACCATCGATATATATATATATATATATTAACTGGATAGACAACAGGGTATTTCACCACTTTTTATTCGATTGAGTCGAAAAACGACATAAGTCGAAAAATGGATAAATTTAAAATATTTCTAATATTCGTGCAGTATTTAACTTTTAAATTTTTTTAAAGTTTGACGTATAAAAGAAGGGACGCGAAAACGACCTCAACCTCTCAAAGGCAGCTGTGACGTCATACACGCGACTAACGAGAACGGGAATGTAGCTTCTCGTTAGTAAAAGGTTCATTTAACGTTTTTTAGCACAATATAACTAAAAAATGTTGTTAAAGGAACCTTTTACTATCTGTGCACAATGTTCGTCATTTCTTCGTCTAAGCTTCTCGTTAGCCACGGGAAAAGCAGAAGTGATGTCACTAGAAATACGGTCCATGAGGAAGCGTTTCCAGTCACGTGATTTTTTGGGCTGTTTTCATGCATTTTCTGTTCTTAATATAAATGTAATAAAAT
>QLNU02015360.1:8054226-8064377 GCA_006491805.2 Dysdera silvatica | reverse complement strand
GAGAAACAACTCTGCAGAAACCATATACGGTGACAGATACCGAATCAACTTTACGATCGTAATCTTCCGGTCTGTTAAAAACTAATCAAACTAAACGACACGTCGCATCTCAAAGATCTTTCGTAACCCTATATCAGGGGCATTGGCGTATACAGGGGAGTGTTGATGGGGTTGTAACCCCCCATTGCAATGAAATTTTGTATATTTAACATAGGAATATGTGAGTTATAACCCGCCCATTAAGCCTATAAACCCTCCATTACAACTTTCTAGTACAGGCCCTGGCCATAGGACCCGTAGGAATTTTGAGGTGGACGAGTTTTCTCTTCAGATTCTATTAGGGCATGCCGAAAGGAAAGGAAAAAACTTGGGTAGACTTCTGGCATCCCGGGCATAAGTTTTCTAGGGCGCCATTTTGTTTTCGAATACTGTGCATTCCTGTCCATGCTAACTTTGAGGTATTTAAATGAATGAGCTCATTTAACCTTTAGGTATTTACATGAAAATAATGCTATGCGTTATTAAATTTAGTATACTTCATTCAAGGCTGCAAATTTTTTTGGTGCCCTTCAAACCTTGGCGCCGGCAGTACGGCGCTAGAAATTTTTCAATAGGACGGTGCATCATGTTTGATATCATTTTAAACCTGCTTTTTTTTCTGAAAATAATAATATCAAAGTTTTGAAAACTCAATATAAATTTGCAAACACAATATAAATAAAAAAAACGAGCAATCAAAATATTGTATTTTAGCAAAGAATTTTTCAACTAATTGCTTACCATTATCAATTTTTGTAAATAAATGTTCGAAATGTTCCTTTTAGACTGGGGATTATTTTGCACCTTAGACATTTGATTGTAAATACTGAAGGTAAAAAAAAGATATAAAAAATATGTAAATAGAACATAACGTATTCAAGTATTAAATGTAATATAATATAATCAAGTATTGCAATACACAAAAAAAAGGACTGAAATTCATGTGTACACAATTTAGTACTAAGTTTCATTGCTTAATATGTTCGTCATTGTCGCAACTCTATTTACATTTGCAAAAGGACGTACAACACATAATGGTTTTTCAGCACCGGCATCGTTTCGTGTGACAGTTCTTACAATAGCAGTTAAGATCCACATATTCCGGTAACTTATTAATACAAGAGTCAGGTGTGAGTGATGAGTCATCATTACTGGTGGTCCATCCAAAATCTGTTGGGTCTAGTGGATCGTCCTCATTCAACACGGTAGAGCGTATGTACACCATATAAGATGATCGTTGCAATTGGCCTCTCAATGAAGAGCTTGTGCAAGGTAGGCACCTCATGTTTGGTACACCATCCTGTCCCACATTACCGGGAGCAGTCAGCGATGTATGTCTTCAATTGAAGAAGAAGAAGAAACAGACAATGATGAAATCGAAGAAGTCAGTGGAAAAACAGAAACTGCTACAACGTGCAGAATCAAAGCTCTTTTTCAGATATTGTTCTACAATGTTCACAATGGAAGAAAGAAAACTCCTCTGTATTTAATGACCAGCCATTCAATTCACGAGAGGTGTAAGAGTAGACAACTGATTTCCGTATTCGACAAAGCTGAGTTGTCAGTCAGCTACATTGAGATTAGGAAATCGCCACGAAAATTTGCACAATATACCATGAATACCTGTTCTGTAGGCCCTGCTCTTCCAAGTCATTTTACCAGAGGAAACTTTACTGTAGAGACTATGGATAATTTTGACCACGAAGAGGCAAGTCTTTCAGGTCTTTCAGGAAGCCACGATACTGTAATGCTTTTATTTCAGGAAATTCCAAGCTTAATTTGCAGTAAGCTAAAGTTTTCAATTGTAGCTAATAATAAATTTGGAAAACGATCTAGAGATCTACTTCCGTGCCAACAGGCTAGACGTTATTGCAAGTTATCAACACCTATCACCATTTCACCAAGTTTCAGAATCATTGAAGAGACTAATATTTTCCCAATGAATAACATCAAGAGGAAAGAGACAGTGATAAGTAGTACGTTACGAGCTGTTTTAGGGTTAACAAACCAAAATACATTGACATGGTCTGGCATTCATGGTATTGTCTCAAAAGCTAATGTTCCATTAAAACAGGTCGGCTTTCTTCCAATATTGCCTTATCCAGTAACATCATATAATAGTGTGTATTCATTCATGAAGAATTTTCAAAGCTTACTTCTAGAACTTGACCAATAATCGCAACCAGTTGCATGTGATGAAAGAGTTTTCCATATTGCGGCAGAAATTCAGTTGGTCACAAACAAATTCCCAAACCTTGTACTACTGTTGGGGTTATTCTGCATGACTAAAATTCTACTTACATGTATTGGCAAATACATAGACGGCAGCGGGCTAGAAAACGTCCTTGTTGAAAACCACATTTTCGGTCCAAAAGTAACGGAGGGTGTCCTAAAAGGTAGCAATTATGTAAGATCAGTGAAAGGAATGTTCATGCTAGCAGAAATGGTAGATAGACTTAAATGGAAAGCATTTATAAGCACTATTGAAGATGAGTCTGCATTAGCCACACAGGTTGGCGATATGCCTAATGCTATGCAACACACAACATCAGACGATGTTCAATTCAAGTTCCAAGAACTTATCACAACATCAGAAGACACATCGAAATCTTTGGATATTTTCACACAAAAATAAGTTCAGAATTCTGATCAATGTAAATATATGGAGGGATTTCTCCATTTAATAAGTTGTTTAAAAAACATAAGAGCGGGTAGGGAAGGAAACTGGGGTCCCTACATGAAAACAATGAAGGATGTTTTTCCAATCTTTCACATTTTTTATAGAGTTAACTATTTGAAATGGGGTCCACTGTTTTTTGAGCTAATGCTTCCTCTTGAAACGCTTCATCCTGAGGTATGTGATAAGTTCAAGAAAGGTCATTTTGTTGCAAGAGGAACAAATGGGAAATTTAATGCTGTGGGTGTCGACATGGCTCTCGAACAAACAATAAACCGATCACAGAAGGCAGATGGGGGAATTATAGGCCAAACAGAAAGGAAGAATATATAGCTGAATGGGAGCTTGCATATCATGAGATTCTGCTGATAAAAAAAATTTCAAGGACGTCTAAATATTACACCAGTTGATTACGAACTGACAATGCACCACGAGTTAAGAGGAAGACTCAGAAATACAATGGAAGCTAATATCCAACAAATACTTCGGTATATTATAAGCAAGGAAACCCCATATGTCATTGTACTTTCAAATTACACAGATGTCTTTGTGATGCGTATTCACTTCTGCAAGTTTTTCAATGAAAGTGGACTCTTTGAACTATGGATGAAAAAGTCAGCATCAGATATAATACCTATACATACTCTTATAAAAAAATATGTGCTACCACAGATGACCTTCTTGCTGCCCATTTTCTTTCAGGGTATGATTTGACCAATAAAATAGTCACCAAAGTGTCATCGCTCAAGGCAGAACCAGAAAATTATTTGCAAAATTTTGGTCGGCACCTTCTTCCAAGTGCTGAATCTTTTAAACTTGCCGGGGAATACTTAGTGAAGGTCCTAAAACCAGGCTCAGATTGCAAAACATTTGATTCACTTCGATTTGAATTGATGACTCAATCTAATCTACCAAAACGTGCAGTGCCTACATTGCACAAGCTTTTTATTGAGAGACCACTTGCAACGATCATTTTATGTGGTGTACATATGCTCTACCGTGTTGAACGAGGACGATCCACTAGACCCAACAGAATTTGGATGGACGATCAGTACTGATGACTCATCGCTCACACCAGATTCTTGTATTAATAAGTTACCGGAATATCTGAGCCTTACCTGTCATTGCAAGAGCTGTCATATGAAACGATGCCGGTGCCGTAAAACCATTGTGTGTTGTACGTCCTTTCGCAAATGTAAAAAACTTGTGACAATGACGAACATATTAAGCAATTAAAATTAGTACTAAATTGTGTACACATGATTTTCAGTCCTTTCTTTTTTGTATTGCAATACTTGATTATATTACATTTCATATTTGAATACATTATGTTCTATTCACATATTTTTTTATACCTTTTTTTTTCACCTTCAGCATTTACAATCAAATGTCTAAAGTGCAAAATAATCTCCAGTCCAAAAAGAACATTACGAACATTTATTTATAAAAATTGTTTATGGTAAGCAATTAGTTGAAAAATTCTATGCTAAAATACAATATTTTGATTGCTCGTAACTTGTTTTTGTATGAAGCAATTTTCTAAACTTTGGTATCGTTATTTTAAAAAAAAATCAGCTTTCAAATGATATCAAACACGATGCACTTTCCTACTTGAAAATTTCTAGCTCCGTACCACTGGCGCCAAGGTTTTGAGGTTACCAAAAAAATTTGCAGCCTGAAATGAATTATATTAAATTGAACAACGAATACCTTTATTTTCATGTAAATACATAAAGGTTAAATGGGCTCATTCATTTAAATATCTAAACGTTAGCATGTGCAGGAATGCACAGTATGCGAAAACAAAATGGCGCCCTAGAAAAGTTATGCTCATGATGCCAGAAGTCTACCCAAGTTTTTTCCTTTCCTTTCGGCATGCCCTAACAGGATCTGAAGAGAAAACTCGTCCACCTTAAAATTCCTACGGGTCCTGTATTATTCTACGTACACCTATGATCAAGGGTTTTCAAACTTTCTTTTCGCCACGGTTCCCTTTACCTTTCATCATTGTTAGCGACTCTCAAATTTGCAAAAATATTCAAATCGAAGCGATTATGCTATGTGCTTAAATAAGCTACCCTCTTATATTTATAAAATTTTGAAATATATATATACACAGTGTTACCTCCCGCACTGGACACCTATTTGATGGACGATTGATTCCTTTGGTTCCCAGTCCCTTTGAATAAAGACCATAATATTTCTTATCTCTGAAGGAGGGACACCTATTTAAGGGACAAAATATCTGGTCCCATGAGTGTCCCTTATTTGGAGGTAATACTGTATAAAAGCTAAATGTTGAAAAATTAAAACTACGTAACTGTAATTTGTTATAACAAGAAATATGACCTATAGATATTACTTTTTAAATTATAAAGCATTTTGTGAACAAGTATGTAGAAACTAATTTTGAAACTATTCCGAATATCACCAAGTAACTTTTTTTTTTATTTTTTTTATTTTTTTTTTTGCATAAGTAGTGCATCGTGCACAACTGCGTGTTATAGTTTATCTAACCATTTATAATTACCAGGGCACGTGTAACAAAGCACGTGCCTCCTAGTTTAAAGCTGGTTCTTAGTTCAGCATCCCGTTTCAATTTGGCTCTTTCTAAGTGGGTGGTTCTGAACGAAGAGACTAATCGTGGGTAGTTCTATGTGTGTGGTTGGGCACAACTTACCACTTCTTTTTAAAAGCGTTTCTGAATACTTTCTTCTGACTGCAATTGTGATTATAAGTGTTTGTAATGCAGCATAGAACAAAATCTCTTGACTGTATATCTCAGCTTATCCTATAGTAATAAAAATATCGCTCTATAAAACCGTTATAGTTTTCTTGATACATGTTTGGATAACCTGTAGTCATTTCTCCATTTATCAATTTTCTTCTAATGCTTGTACAGAATGGAACTTGGACCTGTCGTCTGCTAGCGAATAGAAAAATGCCATGACGTTCTTAAACATAGTCACTAAAATTTGAAGGAAAATTTTTAAAAATTTAATGATTGAGACACACTGAACTAAAATTCTAATCTTCAGTTTCGCATTCCATATTATCAGAGCCTATTTCTTTATTTCAGCAACCCATTTCGTCTGAGGGCGTTTCTTAAATTTTTGATGGACTTAGTGTATACCGGATGGTTATGATTAAATTTGCCCTGCCATTGCAAGCTCCCGGACGAGTCCTAATAAATCTATTCAAGTAAAATTTAGAAATTCGTTCAAATTAGAACACACAGAAGCGATTCATGACGATGTAACATATAGTTCATATTTTCACCGTTAGGGTAACTTAAAGCACTTTATGGGGTAAGGACTGTTAAAGAGCTTATTCAAGTTGTAAACCTTCTAAATCAATTCCGTGCTTGATACTGCAACCTAGTCAACCATATTATTTCGTATGAAACAGTATCAAGATGTTTTAATATGCTTATCTTGAATTCAGCGAGGGAATGGATATTTTCTTGACATTTTCTCGGCTAGTTAAAATCCTTCATGAAACCTTTCGTGATAATTACATTATTTCCAGATTTTCAAGATGTTTGTCCATCATATTCCCCGTATTTGGATCCCTGTGGTTTCTGACTGTAGGGATACGTGAAAGAGCGCCTCTGTTATACAGAAATATTTATTCTATGGCTAAATTAGAAGCAATCGTATAAAAACATATTACTGTTATTCCATGTAAAATATAAGTGCGAGTTTTATTCCCTCTGCATTACGTATCTAGCATATAATTATCTTAGAGGGCTCGCTTCTTGTACATGAGAAAGTTCTGCAACAGGCAATTATCCACAAAGCAATTTTCTTTCCCCCTAACACTGAAAATAGGCGCCACATACAAAACGGAATCACTGAAAGAAGTTTGATTCCTTGTTCTGTTGTATGTTAAACATGCCGCTTATAACAACTTCGTATACCGGATATAACAGAGGTATCTTCAACTACGATGATTTTATTCTGTACATTATGTGCAAATAAATGGAAGTGTAAATGAATAGTTTAGGTAAATGAATAGTTTAGATAAATGAATAGTTTAGATAAATGAATAGTTTAGTAATCAAGCTTTAGTGACTTGACGGCTCAGCAGAACCAAGTGTGTGTCCGCCTTCCGGAAAATACTCCAATCGCATTCCACTAAAAAAATGTCTTCTTAAAGAAATGCATTTAACATGTTAAGAAAATGTTTGTTAAAAAAATGCATTTCACACAAAAAATATAAATATATTTAGAAATAAATTTAAAACAAGTGTAACAATGTGTTACCCATACTATGATTTAAAAACATATCCCTTATAAAGCGCACGATCGAATTTGAGCAGTGTTTTGGATGTCGTCATAGGCGATTTCACGGGTGGGGCCGATGGGGCCGTGGTCCCGCCTAACCATCGTGGATGCGCGCCAAAGGCTCTCCTTAAAGATGGTCATTAGAAATCATGCCTTTCCAATTTTTTTACATTTGCAAAAAAATTTGAAATGTGTACACTGTAAAAATGAAATAAAATATTTACTCGTTACATTATAAAACTACTCTCATATTTAGTAGCAAGGGGCGCCAAAATTACTTCGGCCCCGTGCCCCGCCTAATCTGAGAGGCTGCCACCGCTTGTGGATGTCGTTTATAACAAGCTCCAACAAATTGCGCTGTTTATATCATCAAACCGAACTGTATATCATATTCAGCCATTATCTATCCATTGTTGAATGAAGGTTTCTCCAAGTGCATCTGTTTTGAGCAATTCATTTCCATGTTACCCTAATCCATTTTCTTACTTCATCCACTCGCTAAACTGAGGCTATATTCCATAACTCATTTCCCCACGTGCAAATTAACACGATTACCAAATTTTACTCGAATGCATTTATTAGAACTCGCCACGGAGCTCCCTAAGCAAAGTTACTTTTATTATAACCACGCTATATATACGAGAATAATATACGCATGTATAAGTTCCACTGCACTTCCTCAATGTCATAAAGCGTCTAGAGCAAGAGGCAACTGCTCAGGGGCCGGGATCTTAAGGAGGGCCCTATCTGCTAAACTGCCTAGGGCTCCTAAACCTGTCGCCAGCCCTGATGCCATGAGAAAATAGTTTTATTTATTACCCATTCTAGAATGTTCTGCAAAAATAGGTTCTCACGCAGGGTTACAAAAATCATTTTATGTAAAATTGCAATTTTACATATATTGTAAGGTATAAATATATGTAGTATATGCTTGGGCGCCCCACCCCCAGTAAATTTGGAAACTTCAGGTTGACGACTCTCGAATCAATCCGAAGTACCTTTTATGCAATGCAACCTACTCGTATTTAGGTTGTACAGCATCCCTTTGTCACTTTACAGCCTCCTTCATCTCTGAAAATACAGCACCGCTAGTTCGGCCTACCTCTCCGTGTTTTCTTGCACAACCAACAATGCCTTCATCTACCGCTCCCTTATACTTATTTTGCTCCATGACGCCCCTAGGGACGGTACAACCCACTTTGAAAACCATTAGTAACTATTTGCGTTCTGGTGAAAATTTTCCTTTAATTTTTAAGAACAAACAAGCATGGAACGGGAATCATTCATTTATTTTTCTAATGGAGCAAAATATTTCCAAACATGTAGTCTGGATATTTCTGGCGCTGCATCTTCATCCCGTTGTTATAACCGATGAAGCGTGAGTCAAGTAGTTTGTTGTAATTTGTTTCGCCCATTACCCGCCTTCCTCCCCACTACTCTTTCTTGCTTTATACTTTAAAACACGACGATAAAGGCGGATCGGTATGACGAATGGTTAACCAACGGTGCGACCTATCGTGGGTAGATCAAAACAAAGGGCACGAAAATTTTGTCCCTTTTTTGCTGTGGCGAAGTCAAGGCAACAAGATGAAAGCACTGGGCGACGTGTAAAATCCCACATATTTCAAATTCTAGGCCAACTTTTAATAACGAGTGTTTGATGTTATTTTCAATTGTGACATTGCGGATAGATATTGCTTACGTTTTGAAATGGTGACATGCAAGAATAAAAGTTTGCCTTTTTATAACTTAAATCAGTGTAAATAACCCCAAACTACCCGCTTTTGCAAACAGAATAATGAAAAATGAAAATGATAGATATCGTAACCTTCAATTCAGTATATAGGAGCTAATAATAAAAGTCACAATTTAAAATATGCATTAACTAGGCAAATAGGACTCTCCTTGTTTTCCCAAATTTATAGCAAGTGGCTTCATGGTGTAGGGGTTGTGTCTATCGGCATTTACTAACAAGGGAACCCCTTTCGCTGTTCACTGCACTTTGAGATCAGACCTATGGAAGATGATAGTGCTTGACTTCCTAATCACGAATATGTAATCATTTGTCTGCTAAAATGATATGACAATTTTTTATGAATATTTGAAGTCCAAAAATGACACTTTTTTCGCCAGGTTTGATATTTTTTAATCGCACTGTATGTGAGCAAAAACAGGTTTGAAGTCGGTAAGATTATGAAGGATCATCGTATTTAACGGATAAAAATAAAAAAAATCGTCTCAGCTAATTTAAACAGTATAAAAAAATTAATATGAAAAATGAACTTTTAGCATAGATATTTGGCGAAATTGAGGACAATTTTGAAGGCTACTCCAGGTTTTCGTTCGAGGTAGTTATTTCGTATTATCGCAGCCCATGTCAAGTTTCTTTTACATTTCTTTTTCCAAAATATTATCTCATAAGGAAAAGAAACACATAACTATATAGAACCATGCATACATGTGTATGAATAAATGAAATGTATGCATGAATGAATGAATATATGAGTATTCATATACAAGATGTGTGAATATGTGAGTAAGAATAAATGAAATGTATGAATATATGAGTATGAATAAATAAAATGCATGAATATATGAGTATCTATATATATATGAGATGTATGAATATATGAGTATGAATACACAAAAGTTGCTATGATGTATGATAATATTACTTTCACAGGGATAACACAATTGTCAAATAAAGGTTAACACAGAAAAGCCTCTGGGGTGAGATTATTGTGAGTTTTTCGTGGGGGAATTTATTATACAATAATTTTTGCCACCCACGTTTAAGTAGCTCAAACTAGAGCTTTTTTTATATTTGGAGAAAAAGAGGCGCCGTCCTCATCCTGGATTCGAACCAGGGTCCCCGCGTTTAGCCCGCGGTGTCTTGACCTACTAGACGAATGAGGACAAGAACAAACGCATTTTTCTCCGTATATGAGGATGTAAGATATTATTACCCTTCACAGGGATAACACAATTGCCAAATAATGGTCAACACAGAAAAGCCTCCTCAAAAAAAAAAATGTATAAAAGTTGCTATATTTACCCAACCTGGATGTGGTCATTGCATATCACATGCTGTTGCAACCATGGAATTTAAAAAAAATTGTGAACAAAACTTAATAGTAGGCTATTTGAAA
>QLNU02015360.1:8025905-8054126 GCA_006491805.2 Dysdera silvatica | reverse complement strand
AAACTGTCATAAGTAGGAATAATTAAACAGAGCATAATTACAAAAAGTATCTGTATATCCTCCTCTTAATGTACACTTTGTTGATTCATGTCCTTTCTGATTGGTCACTGATTTGCATAGCAGAGGTTGTTTCTTATTCAATTTTAAGAACAAAGGATGCACCGTACATTATTGTAATCGTCTTGCAGACACTTTTCATGAGTGGTCATAATGTGCGGTATGCTCTATCCCGATTGCTAAAAGATTTCTATGACTGAAAATGCTCCATCATTCATGAATGCTCATATATGTAAAAATACACGGCTTGCTAAGTGGCGGCTGCATTGCACGGGTGTTATTTAGGCTTTCTGGCTTAGAGCTTTCCAACGAATTCGCGACTACCATTTTCCTCTGAAAAATCCGACAACAGAATATTTATTCCTGAAATATGCTTAGAAAACTAAAATGACGTAATTTCTCTCTTCACTTGCATTCCCACATCACTTGCAATCGACACCGCACTTACACCCTCCAAAATATACAACACTACATGAATGCACTTCACTAACACCTCACGACATCTGCACATTGTTGAAATTTTGTCTGGACTCTGCTGTGTTCTCCTCAAATGGTTCTATCTATAGACAAGTTTTTGGCACTGCCATGGGATCTCCGGTCTCAAGTGTTGTAGCTAACTTGGTTATGGAGTCATTTGAGGAAACTGCTTTATCTTCACTGAATTTTAACATTAAATTCTGGAAAAGATACGTCGACGACACGTTTGTTGTACTTAAAACTAATACACTCCAAAGCTTCTTCCATTACCTTAATAACTTAAACTCACATATAAAATTCACATACGAAACAGAACAGAACAATAAACTCCCTTTCCTAGACGTTCTTGTACACAGATCTCACGATAACTCAATCTTCACCTCAGTTTACCGTAAACCCACACATACAGACAGATATCTCGATTTTAAATCGCATCATCCAACATGCCACAAAGCTTCCGTTGTTAAAACATTAAGTCTTAGAACGAATTCTCACTGCAGTAATGAAACACTTTCAAACACAGAAACCAAACATATACACACTGTATGTGTGTGTGTGTAGGCATGTATGTATGTAATGGATATATGTGTACTATACTAAATGGACTATATATATATATGTAATGGATATATATGTACTATACTATATGGAGTGTATGTATGTGCTGAATATATATGTATGTAGTGGATATATATGTACTATAATGGAGTAGGAAGAAATTACCTTCGAATAATCTCTCTCTATGCCCTCCTTAATTCCTTAAAGGGTTTACCTTTTGGTCATTATTAAGCGCTCCTTGTAAAATATTTAAGTTTAGATTGCACATTACATTTTTTACTAGTAGCTACTTTTTAGTTATTACTTATTTTTATGTACTCAAATCGGCATCTACTTAGTTATTGTTTATTTATCAACAACTTAGGTCCAACTAGAAATCTAAGACAATAATTTAAATTAGGTAAAATTATTAAATTATATCTAATTATAATTCTCCCATCATTTAATTACATTGTCCAATTATAGATGGCGTTGCTACAAAGTTTTTGCACATGCAGTGTAATTTAAGCAATTTGAACGCGTTTAATTCCAATTTGTGGATGACTCGAGCTTTTTCGATAAACCCCAGTGACGGCGTTTCAGAATTGGCTGTGCATTCACCAACAAGTACCTCCACCGCATTAGGCAACTCCCGTCGCCTGTGTGTCTCCAGTGTCAGGAAGGTGCTGACGAAACACTGGAACACATTCTTTTGCGGTGTCCGGCCTACGGCTACCTCAGGGAGGAGCTCCTTCTCGCCCGCCGCCGTTTAGGCCTCGCCTCGCCACCAGGTCTGTCCGACCTCCTGGATCCCACCGGATCCCCCCGCCTTCGCGCTGCCTCCGTGGCTGTGCTAAACACCTTCCTTTCCGGTCTTGGCCGGTTCCTGTAGGTTACTCGGCTGGCCCATGGGGGTGTCTCCGGTCCTGCTGCCTGGGCCGTGGCCGTTCCCCGTGACGGTTCCAACGGCTGCTGGTTTCGGTGTGCGTTGAATGACGACTTTACGTGAACGTGCATCTATGAATGCCGTGTTGATCAGCAATCCATCTCACCCCAGTGACGGATCTCTAAGTAGACACACCAGGTATAGTCTTAGGGCCGGCACTTCTCGGGGGGGCGGGCGGAGTTATTAAAAAGGAATTAAAGAGCTTAAAAATAAAATTTTCCAAACTGGACAATGTTGAAAATAATGTTTCTTTTTAATTATTGCCCTGTTTCCCCCAACAGCGATTATATAGGAGCCTACTTTAACTTGCCGGCAAATGCAAACTACAGAATCGAAAGACAAAGAGATATGACCATATGATCATATTGTTTACATTACAATATCCGATACTTCCCACTAATAACGGATGTATCTGGTATCAACACCTGGAAATCGCCATTAATTGTTGATGTTATCTTTCTGACTTTGAGAAAAGCCAATATGGAAGCATTTTGCAGGCGTCATTAATGGTGAACAAAACGACACCGCTCTTTCATTACAATTTTATATTTGTGATTTTGTTTGCTACTTTTTTTTTCCTTTTACCAAGCCGGGCAACAAAAAATCTAGATTAAATGGTTCTAAATATAGAAAACTTGCCAACGAGAAGCGGGAAAAGGAGGCAAAATCCTCAAAACTGTGATAAAAGCAGGTAGTTTTTTAAACTAACCAAAAGATAGAAAATGAAGATGCACATAAAACTGATGTGAATCTAGATTCAGCGAACCATGACTAGCCAGACTGCCCTTCAAAATGGGACAATTATGAGTCTCTAGGGGACAGTGGGACACTGTCGCCCAAAGCGGGACTGTCTTATCCGAATCGGAAAGCCTGGTCACCTTACTCATAGACAAAATTCTATAATCGGTCGATAGGTACGTAGGTTGAATTAGGAAAAAAAAATTAATAATAATAAATAAGAGTTTGTAGCCTTTTAAAATTTTGCACCATGGGCATTTGCCCACTGTGCCCATTTATAAATCGGGGCTTGACACACATTTTATATATACTAATAGTAAATGAATGAATAAAGAAAAACTTGACTGATAACGAAAAACAAAATTCATGCAAGGATGCATACGTGTATTTTTCTCAAATACGCAAAATATACACAAAATTATCAGAGGTTTCATGATTGTTTGGCTTTTTTATGGCGCAAGAGCATCTGGGCTATGCTCATGAATCCATAGGCATAGCCAGAGGGCGATTTTGTGTAATGTAACTCCCCCATCGCAATGAAATTTTGTATATTTAACATAGGAATATATGAGTTGTAGCTCTGTAACCCCTCCCATTAAGCCTATAACCCCCCTTATGAACTTTCTGCCTACACCAACGCATCAATCCATACTAAAATTATTGCGGATTCAAAAAGTGTCTCGAATCTACGAAGTTGGCGAATATGGTAGCAATAATTTTGAGTTGTATCTTATTAATTTGAATAATTATATGAAAAATAGCCGTTACATACGAAACGCTAAGAGTATGATATACTTTCTTTTTTACAAATATTCTTTTCTTTGTAAAGGAGGGAGGGGGCGGCAGTACAGGCTGTGCCTAAGGGCGGCAATTTTATAAATCCGCCACTGCGTAACCCGGTAAGTCTAAAATTATTTAGCTATACAAAACCTTCTTAATCCAAATTTTGGAATAATGCGAACTAAGTTTATTGTCCCTTCAGCTTCTAATTAACCAAGTTCGACTGTATCTATTAATCATGTTCATTGAGCACATATCAGGGGCGGGCTGGGCCGTCGGCCAACGGACCCCCGGGCCGGTACCCCCTCGTGGGCGATAAGACTCGTGCCCCCCCCACCCCCCCGACAATCCGAGGTATGAGCCCTTTGAAAGGACCCAGTCCGCCCCTGGACGTCACATTCCAGTCATTATCATTGAGCTAGTCAAATAGAAAGCGACATGGAATTGACAAAAGATATGAGGGAAAAGGAAAGAAAAATGATACAGAAGCGGAAAATAATGTGGAACGGCCACAAAATTTTTAAGTTAAAACGTATCCGGACGCTCTTGCAAACTTTTGATAGATCAAAACTTTGATTTAGATCAATGTGCTAATATATTGCGCAAGAAAAAACAATAGAGGTTATTATTATTTCTTTAGCAAAGAACGTTTTTCATAAGAAGACAAAGTAATTGCAAATAGCTAATTTTTTTAATATAAATTAAAGTAAAGGAACATTAGCGCAGTTCTAATATGACTATCTATATCCTGTGTCTTCTGATGTTGTGGTAAGTTCTTGGAACTTGAATTGCACATCGTCTGATGTTGAGCGCTACACAGCATTAAGCATATCACCAACTTGTGTGGCTAATGCAGACTCATCTTCAACAGTGTTTAGAAATGCTTTCCATTTAAGTCTATTTATCATTTCTGCTAGCATGAACATTCCTTTCGATGATCTTACATAATTGCTACCTTTCAGGGCACCCTTCGTTACTTTTGGACCGAAAACATGGTTTTCAATAATGATAAATATTGGATTTCCTAGCCCGGTGCCATCTATGTATTTGCCAACACATGCAACTAGAATTTTAGTCATGCAGAATGACCCCAAAAGTAACACAAGATATGGGAATTTGTTTGTGACCAACTGAATTTCTGCGATAATATGGAAAACGCCTTCATCACATGAAACTAGTTGCGCTTGTTGGTCAAGTTCTAGAAGTAAGCTTTGAAAATTCTTCATGCATGAATATACACTATCATATGATATTACTTTATAAGGCAATATTGGAAGAAAGACAACCTGTTGAAATGGAACATTAACTTTTGAGACAATATTATGAATGCCGGACCATGTCAATGAATTTTGGTTTGTTAACTCTCCAATGGCTTGCAACATACTTATTACTGTCTCTTCCCTCTTGATGTTATTACATGGCAAAATATTAGTCTTTTCACTGATTCTCAAACTTGGTGAAATGATGACAGGTGTCGATGACTTGCAATAACGTCTAACTTTTTGGCATGTGTTACGGTTTTTTTTTTGTTTTTTTTTGACTCGTTATTTACCTTTGGTTTAGGTTCGCAATGAGCCTAAAGTGAGAGAAAATGTCAACGTTAAACATTTATTTTATTTTATTTAAACCAAAGAGATCGTATAGGGTGGATTTCAATTATTAATTTTTGCAAAAATTACGCGTTGTGTTAAATAACCTCTCTTCCAACATATAGTTGATAGAAAGGTTACCGCAAACCTGATAAGCAAAGGAAACCAGGGCGAACCCCCCCCCACCCCCCGATTAATAAATGAACTTGGGTCCTAACCTGAGACCGAAACTTAATTTATTCTATTTAATTAACTAAGCATGGTTATGAAAAAACTGAAGAATTATATAACTAGGAAACACAAATTATACAATAGAAATTTAGTAGGGAAATATAAACTTTATTTCTGCTGCACAATATTAATTTATTTTACAATGGTAGATCATACAATTTTGCAATAATTGACTTCAGTACTTTGAATAAAACTGGACATATTTTTTATAAACAATTGACCAAACGAATTAATTATCAACCTATTGAAGTAGAACCCCAAACCCCACTTAAATTCTTGACTGACGTTACGAACATCGTTAGATATAGAGTTGGATTAAACTCATAGTTATATTAAATAAATAAAATCAGTTATATAGGGCACCAAGAATTGGTAATTAAATAATGAAAAGAAGAAAAGGGATGCTTACATTGCTAGGTCGATCCATCATGAAGAGGGTCCAACGGAACGTGAGGGGGGGGGGAGAATACCCGAATACAAAAAGAACTCAAGTGGACATCTTGATGTTGTAACAGTTAGCGAAAAGTCAATAACTTTTTTGGTGACCAACTTTGGAGACAGAAGTACTGAGATCGCCAAAAATAGCGCCAGCACACCACCAAGTAGAACGAGTTGCTCTATCGGGAAGCCCAGGACGAGTCAAGCGAGTGGCGTAATCCTTTGATGTTCCGCCGACGCCAACGTCTACCAAAACTTCTGGTCAGTTCTTAGAATTTGCGCGAAAACTTACAACTTGCCTTCAGGTGTCACTTCGAAGTTTCTGTTGTCGGCAAAGTTGTACTGGACAAAGGTATGTTTCCTCGAGTGTACGATTTGATGACGCCAGAGGTGACCTATTTGACCTCTGTTGCAAAGTGGTTACGTCGCTGCAGGAACTGACCAGGCTTTCGGTTCATAAATGCATAGCAACATCTATTTCTTGCCTTCCTTACTTGTTTGCAAATCTAATTGCGAGGGGTGAGAAACGTAGACTGGCTGATGCTGTAATGATGATGATGCCTTGGCCACCAAAGAAAGGAAGTAAAAGGATAAAGGAATTTTCTAATCTCGAACCATATCTCCCATATCTTTTTAATCTCGAATCCAATAGACGAAAGAATAGATAAATAAAAAATAGAATAATTGATTGGATTAAAAAAAATAAAATGAAGACTATTAGATGAATAAAAATAAAGAATTTAATTAAGGTAAATAGTAGTGGACATTAGCCACACAAATAATAATAATAATAATAATAATGAACGTAATTCAACTGGGTTGCCCAGTAGTGTGAATAGTAAAAACCAAATACTTTTCACTGAATATTAAATTACCCTATTTTGCATAAGTGCATGAACAAGTTAATGCACTGAAGCTAATTCCGATATCATGAATTATTACACATAAATAAAATGAACTGAACATTTTTATCAAAACAAGAATTTCACAAATTAGTAGCTATGTCCACCGTCATGCCTGTTGTCTCTGAAAAAAGGAGAATTAGTTCGATGCATATTTTATTAAGAAAACTAAGTTCGTTTAAAGATGTCCACTGGATTGGAAAAGCTTGATTTATTTTGTAAAATGAAGTCTCTAGTGTTCATACAAGGAGTCCAGTCACTTCTTTAACGGTGAATAGTCAATATGCATGAGGCCATTTCTTCTGGGTGTTTCGATTAACATTAATGGCCATAGGTATCGAGGTCCTGTTCCATGTGGAGTTGTAGTCGGCTGTCCAAGTTTTAATTCATGTCATTTCTGTATTAAATAGTTCGACGGGCCCTCTTTCTTAGTTTGATTTCTTTCCCTTAAACAATGAAAGACGAAGGCAGAATCTGACCACAGTTTATATTTTTACGATTTGTTGTGTCTCACGGTTTAGTATATGTGAAAAATGTCTTAAATGAAAAGATGTAATGATGTAGATGGCCAACCATTATTTAAAATATTAAAATATATTTTTTTCTATACTGTTTGCGACACAACATGAAAGTAGATCTCTAGATCGTTTTCCAAATTTATTATTAGCTACAATTGAAAACTTTAGCTTACTGCAAATTAAGCTTGGAATTTCCTGAAATAAAAGCATTACAGTATCGTGGCTTCCTGAAAGACCTGAAAGACTTGCCTCTTCGTGGTCAAAATTATCCATAGTCTCTACAGTAAAGTTTCCTCTGGTAAAATGACTTGGAAGAGCAGGGCCTACAGAACAGGTATTCATGGTATATTGTGCAAATTTTCGTGGCGATTTCCTAATCTCAATGTAGCTGACTGACAACTCAGCTTTGTCGAATACGGAAATCAGTTGTCTACTCTTACACCTCTCGTGAATTGAATGGCTGGTCATTAAATACAGAGGAGTTTTCTTTCTTCCATTGTGAACATTGTAGAACAATATCTGAAAAAGAGCTTTGATTCTGCACGTTGTAGCAGTTTCTGTTTTTCCACTGACTTCTTCGATTTCATCATTGTCTGTTTCTTCTTCTTCTTCAATTGAAGACATACATCGCTGACTGCTCCCGGTAATGTGGGACAGGATGGTGTACCAAACATGAGGTGCCTACCTTGCACAAGCTTTTCATTGAGAGGCCACTTGCAACGATCATTTTATATGGTGTACATATTATCTACCGTGTTTAACGAGGACTATCCACTAGATCCAATAAATTTTGGATGGACGATCAATAATGATGACTCATCACTCACACCTGACTCTTGTATTAATAAGTTACCGGAATATGTGGATCTTAACTGCTATTGTAAGAACTGTCACACGAAACGATGCCGGTGCTGAAAAACCATTATGTGTTGTACGTCCTTTTGCAAATGTAAATAGAGTTGCGACAATGACGAACATATTAAGCAATGAAACTTAGTACTAAATTGTGTACACATGAATTTCAGTCCTTTTTTTTGTGTATTGCAATACTTGATTATATTATATTACATTTAATACTTGAATACGTTATGTTCTATTTACATATTTTTTATATCTTTTTTTTACCTTCAGTATTTACAATCAAATGTCTAAGGTGCAAAATAATCCCCAGTCTAAAAGGAACATTACGAACATTTATTTATAAAAATTGATAATGGTAAGCAATTAGTTGAAAAATTCTGTACTAAAATACAATATTTTGATTGCTCGTTTTTTTTATTTATATTGTGTTTGCAAATTTATATTGAGTTTTCAAAACTTTGATATTATTATTTTCAGAAAAAAAAGCAGGTTTAAAATGATATCAAACATGATGCACCGTCCTATTGAAAAATTTCTAGCGCCGTACTGCCGGCGCCAAGGTTTGAAGGGCACCAAAAAAATTTGCAGCCTTGAATGAAGTATACTAAATTTAATAACGCATAGCATTATTTTCATGTAAATACCTAAAGGTTAAATGAGCTCATTCATTTAAATACCTCAAAGTTAGCATGGACAGGAATGCACAGTATTCGAAAACAAAATGGCGCCCTAGAAAACTTATGCCCGGGATGCCAGAAGTCTACCCAAGTTTTTTCCTTTCCTTTCGGCATGCCCTAATAGAATCTGAAGAGAAAACTCGTCCACCTCAAAATTCCTACGGGTCCTATGGCCAGGGCCTGTACTAGAAAGTTGTAATGGAGGGTTTATAGGCTTAATGGGCGGGTTATAACTCACATATTCCTATGTTAAATATACAAAATTTCATTGCAATGGGGGGTTACAACCCCATCAACATTCCCCTGTATACGCCAATGCCCCTGATATAGGGTTACGAAAGATCTTTGAGATGCGACGTGTCGTTTAGTTTGATTAGTTTTTAACAGACCGGAAGATTACGATCGTAAAGTTGATTCGGTATCTGTCACCGTATATGGTTTCTGCAGAGTTGTTTCTCTGGGTCAGATCCAAGCAGTGGAGTAGGAAAGGAGAGGAGGGGGGCTCGAGCCCTCGTTGGATATCAAAACAGTTTTCTATAAACCGCATTACAAAACCATCTTTAACACTAGAACTGCCACATCAGTCAAAATGACTGGTTTTGCAATTTTATTTTAAAATTCCTACTTCATGTTACATTTTTTTCTCGCAACAATGTCATGACTTTTGCAGCGATAACTCAAGAAATAGTATAATGAATATAATTTTTTTTTTATTCAACGAATACAAAATAATTTTGTATCATGACTACTTATACCAGCACCAGTCAAAATGACTGCTACCAGTTAAAGTGTAAAAGCATCTTGCAATTTGCTTACCGATCACGAATTAACAAGTTTACTCGTTTTGTATAACTACAAAGTGTTTCTTAGAACTTTTTAGAATTTTTAGAGTTTCTTAGAACTTTTATTGCGTATCATTCAGTATGATGGTGATAATTATCAAGAAAAATCAATATCGATCATAATGCTAATGCAAAATCTAATGCATTCATGCCCACATTCATTCGAAAATATATTTAGTCGTTCATTTAGATCTGGAGACGTAGAATGTGTTATGAATATTGCACTTATATTTTATAATAATATAATAATAAAATAGTTATATAAATTATAATAAACGACATATTATTTCAATTAGTATAAGGTGAGAAAAATGATTACAAATATAATCTTTATGTAATCACTATTTCTGATTTTATTTTTATAAGCCCTGAAAATGGCAAAACGATTGAAAATCTCTGAAATTTTGGAAAACCTGAACGATATAGGAATGGAATGCTCTGATATTGAGGATGATGAACTCTATGACAGTGAAGGTGAATCAGAAGAAATTGAAAATGAAGTATGCGGTACCCAAGATGAAATTTTTGATAGTGAAAATAGTGATAATGAGGTTTTAGACGAAGAAAATGTTCAGAAGTCCTCAGAAAGTGATAGTGAATTTGAAAATATTTTGAATTCTCGTAAAAGAAGATGTACTTGAGTGCTTTCAAGTTCTGAAGATGAAAATGAAAGTATACGACAAGATAATCAAAATGAAATTGCTGCAAACGGAACTTGTTGGGAAAAAATACAAGAAGGGTCTAGTCCTGGAAGATTACCACTTCATAATATCTTCAAAGACGTATCCGGTCCAACAGGATATGCGAAAAAAATATTATGAAAGGTGAAGTAAGTAGCGTATTTTCTTTAGTAATCGACGACCATATGCTTGAACATATAAGATCTTGCACGGAATTAGAAGCCTTTCGAGTTTTGGGTAAAAAATGGAAACTAACAAAAAAAAATTGAAAGCTTTCATTGGAGTTTTATATGGACGGGGAGCATACGAAACAAAAATTTGAAAGTTTCATATTTATGGAACAAAAAATGGGGACCAAACTTCTTTGCAAACACCATGAGTAGAAATGATTTTACCGAAATTTTGAGATTTATTCGCTTTGATAAAAAAAGTGAGAGAAGTCAACGTCTACAAAGCGATAAATTTGCTTTATTATCAGCAGTATGGGATAGGTTTATTGATTACTTGGTGATAAGTAAGTGATAAAATGTAAGAATCCTCATTTAGGGATCATGGTCCCACGTACTACATAAAATGTACTACACAGCATGAAATTCCTTTTGTAAGAAACTAATTTTTCAATAAATAAAAAAAAAAATTTTATTATTACGTATTTTTTAAAGACCAGTCATTTTGGCTGGTTTTGGTAGAAATAGCTTCGTCCTAAGTGTCGGTAGTTCTAGTGTTAAAGGCGCTTGGGTCTCCCAACTATAGCCACTTGAGCACCTCCAATGAGTTTCGAATTGCTGCGCTACTGGATCCAAGTGAGTTGGTGTCTTTCGAGGATCGAATGAATCATACTGTTGGCAGTGGCGGATTTACCAATGGGTTAAGTGGGATGAAGCATATAGCGGCAAATTTTTGACAGTGAAAAATTTAGGAAGGGACAACGACGTGACTAAATTTTTTGAATGAAGAATCAGTAATATCTCAGAAATTTCTTCCTCGTATAGAAATACAATTTCCCTGTTCACAGCGTAACATATTTAAACGAAAATAGGCGGCGAATGGGCCTGTCCTTTCTCTTGCTAAAATATAAAATTTAACGAGTGTTGAGCAACATGAATGATCATACAGAGAAATGAATGAGTATACAGAAAAATTTGTCTATTAAAAAAATGAGTATACAGAAGACAACATACATGCTTAAGAATCCAACTAACTTTAACAATGAGATGCTCCACAAATTGAAACAATTTACTTAGTTTACTGTGCAAAGAAACTGAGAAAAATAATGGCAGTTGATTTGCAGTATATGGTTGGTTGTATTTTATGGCACAAAGACAACGAGGGACATAATTTGAAGTATATATTAACAGTTTTAGCTCATAGTATAAATTAACACGTTGTGGTTTTTCTTTAAAAGAATTTGAAGAAATTTTGGGTTCTAGTCAAAATTGTGTTAAAATGTAGTGAATGATATTTTGTTACATGTATAATAAAGTACTATTTATTTTTAAGGATTATCACGTTCTTTTCACATTTTTTCATATAAAAATTGATCTTTTTCTATTTATCAACTTTTTATATAAAATTTTAGATGCCATGTTCTTTAACGTAACAAGGCATTGATAAAGGAAAAGCTGCTAAGAGCATATCTTGGAGAGGCTCAGAAGGCTTCACATTTGGGGATACTTGTGAATAGACGAATTTGAAATACTCGCCACTGAGGCGTCCAATTAAAACTTTGACAAGGGTGCCAAAATTTTAGTTACGCCTCTGGTTAGGTTTAGTGAGATTAGGCATCAAAATATGTTTACAGGCGACAAAATCGTAAATCTACTTCTGACCACTGGTTGATTGTTTGTGGTTTTACGGCTCAAAAACTACAATGGTCATGCTGCGCCGGGACCTACTGTTTTCCGAGGAATCCGAACCTCTTAAGGCCTAGGGAACCAAACCCCGGACTACAGTGAGCAGTGCGATCTTTATGAGATCTCTGAGTAAGCGTTCTTTTTGCACTGCTGGGAGTCGAACCCGGATTAGCCGCGCAATAGGCGAACGCGTTACCACACTGCGCCACCGCAGGGCCCTGACCTTTGATTGATGCGTTGTTTCGCCAGAATTTGGTGTAGGTCTGCATTGTTCCCACAAGAACCTACGAAAACGATAGATAAAATTATGCTTGTTTAGAGCAGTGATTTTTGGCTTCTATTACAGGCGTAGAATTAAATGGGTCTGTGGGACCAGATTCCTCCGTCAATACTTTAAATTGCAATTTTACATATATCACAATGTATAAAAGTATATATTTGCCCCACAAAATAATTTTGAAAACTACGTTGCTGGCACCCTGCAGAGTCGTGGAAAACAAATATAAAAAAAGGAATAATAAAATCAACAATATATAAAGTAACGTAATTTTACAAAAATATTAAAACTGCATTTTTAAAAATGCACGAGAAACTAGTTTTAGCAGCCCTGCGCGGCATAGCTCTTACGATGTAATAAAACATCAAATTTTAGTATTACACTTTTTTTGGGGAATTTTTATTATTTCCTGAAACGCATGATGTGGGAAGTTGCAGGAACACCGGCTACGAACAACACAAAGGAAAGAAATATCTGATTGCAGCGGCGTAGTTGCGCTTTTAATAGATTAGGATTACGTTTCGTATCACTGTCGTAGCAAGGCTACGAACCAGCCAGAAAACCAACAGTAGTATAGAATGGCAACACTCTTCGTTTGCAGTTTATTGCAGTCCACTCTTGACGAAGGACGGCAACCCCTGCCTTAAATAAATCGATGTACTCCACTTAACATCAAAAACAACGCCTCACAATCTTGTTATTAATTCTTCTCACGTATTCTACACAGTACTACGTCAACATTTAAGTTTACTTTAAAAGCTGGTTTGAACTATAAAGTTAATGACCCGTTTCACTCCAAACACTTTTTGTGAGTTTTACGACGCAAGGATAGCAAAGGTTATGCTGCCGCGGGACCTACAGTTTTCTACGGAATCCGAACCCCATAAAGCCTAAGGAACCAACACCCAGACTACAGTGAGCAGTTCCAGTAAGCATTTGTTTTTGATACCGTCGACGTAGCCTAACACGGCAAAAACAAAAAACGGGATGCACGAAAATTTAGTCATCGATCAAAGTGTTTAATCATTCGCACATTATCGAGTATTCCGAATACTATACACACTATGGTTGTTCGGTTTTTCATGGCTAAGCACAGTAAGGTTCATTCTGCGTCAACAGGGTGAGGTCATTCGTACTACAGGGGTATCAAATCGTTTACTTAACGAACAGTGAACGACTTTGCCCATCTGTAAAAGGCACGCTCAGTGATTCGACGCACTGTTAATACGTCTGGCTTATGGTACGCCATAGTTGGAAATACTAGAGCGTATCCAGCAATCTGAGCCCGAATGGCTGAAGGTGTGATTCTTATCGAAAAATATAAATTTTCGCTAGGATAAAAATTTTATTTTATCAAGAGAACTCCATCATATGTTAGTTTTGTATTAATTCTTCTCTTGCATGGCATGATTCCGAAAGTACGTTCTCGTGACTTTCAACGAGTTCAAGAGATTTAATTTTGAGATCTAGAAAAGCAAAACGGTTAATTTCCACCACCAGGTTAAAATTAAGAAAACTTCTATCAATTCCGCTTGAATGATTCAGAATTCTACAATTTATCAATCATAATATAATTTTGGCGTGATTCTTATTGTATATTGAAATGTGGAGCTTTTCCTTAGCAACTTGAAGTACGTCTCACGATGTAATAGCGGCGACTTGCACTCTTCGAAAAAGTAATTGGTCCAAAAAATGTCTGAAAAACGACATTATGCGGACGATCGCTAAGGCCGTTGGTGTTCGTTTTGGCGATGTTGAAAAATGTCGCCAAAGGGAACGTCATATGCATTGATACCAAAATATTTCCACCCTTAAAATGATATAATCAATCGACACATCTACTTAAAATTTAGTTGTATTTCATATAATAGAATGCAAACCTAATCACAATATACTTACGAAAAAATAGGGAAGTTCGTTAATATTTGAATTGCCAATATAAGCAATAAGGGCTTTGAATATAATGATTCACTTTTACCAAAGTCTTGTATTAAGAATACCAAAGGCATGTTTCCACGTCCAAAAAATATTTGGAACCTGTAACTGCTGAGGAGACCTAAACTAAACACTTCTTAAAGTATCGTAAATACTTTATGCACACCAAATATAGAAAGTACCCAAAGTAACAAACAAAATTCAACTCTTTATAAGTTACTTCCTTTGTAAATGTACTGGAAAAACAGTAAACTAATATAGAACTATGGAATCCTCTTAGTTGAAAATTTGCGTCAGAAACAATTAAACAGAGAAAACATACGTAGCTGGCTAAGTTACATACACAAGGACGACACTGATTTTAGAGAACTAGATCGAAACCCTAACGAATTAGAAAAAGAGCAATTGAGAAGTGCATAGAGAACTTTGAGTAGCGCGTGAGAGTTTTAAGGCGCAAGGGCAGCATGGGTCATGTTGAGTCGGCACCTATAGTTTACCGAGAAATCCAAACACTTTAAGGCCTAGGAAACAAAATCCTGGACTAGGGGATAATTTTAAGAAACGAACTTAAAAAAGGAAGGAAAAACATGGGGCAAAATCAAGAAATTCGCCAAAAAACCCAGGAAAATTGAGATTTTTTGTAAAAGCACTACATTCCCTCTGGGTTTAAAGGACAAAAATAAAGGTGTTACTCGATAAAACGCGTCCCTTGTCGACTTTTTCAACAAGGCAGCTGGGCATGCGTTTTGTGTATCCTCCATATTGGAATATCAAAATAAATTAAAGACTAAGTTTTCAAATGGTTAAAAAACATTGTTAAGGTGGCTGAGAAATTTCGTTTCCAAGGGGAAATTTACAAAGTAAATTTCTTTCTTTTTTCTTTTTTTTTTTTGGATTAAGTGACTGACGAGAGAGGGGCGACACTATTGCGGTTTGCGGTTCTTCCAGTACGGGGCCCCGCTACTGCGAGGGGCTTCCAGCAGGAAAGGCCCCCCCAGGAGCTTGGGGCCTGTAGAAGCTCCGTAGTTTATTTTTTTAACCCCAGTTAATAAAACGAAAATGTAATAGAATATTAAAATATAATACACCAAAATCATTAACGAAGTGCACATAAAAAAAGTATGGACCTTTATATTGAAATACAATATCAGCCGTTTACAAAAAAATTATGGCTTAAAAAAATCCTCTTAGCAGGCAGTTCTAAAACTGATTTTTTTTTATCTACCAATACACTTTTAAATTAAGGACAAAAAATATCAGTATTCATCTTTTAAACACTTTTTTTCTATTGTACCCTTTGAACAACCATACTAAAACTTTAATTATCCTAATTTCATGCATCAATAAATCCCATAGTTCTGACACCTCTATTTTAAATCATAAAAAATAAATTCATCTGCTCCAATCAAGAACTGATACAACACACATTCGCTACACAAAAAATTTCATGCGCTACATACTTAGCTTCGAAGATACATTTTCAAATAAACACTTCCTAGATACAGAAAAAATACGAATAAATAGGCTATACATCGGGCATTCATACTCCAACGGAAGCAAACTTCTTTTTATACACCAGTTAATTACAAACTTCTTGCCTCTTAATTCTAAGCCAGGAAAAATTATGTAAATGCAAACTCTCACCTATTTTGTCCTACAGCACACGAGGTGTTGACAAGTTCTAGACGCTAGCGGAAGACCGTGCTCAGGAACGGATCAATCCTTCTGCGCATGTGCACTCGTAGGTGCTAGTAATGTCGAAATACGCTGTAAATTAGCTAGATTTATTACACCTAGCCGCTAGATAGTGGGGTCGCCAAGTATTCTTATATTAGCAACGTATTTTAAACATAATTAATCGTAACATGTGAATATCTATGTTTTTATTTTATTTAAATACCTCGTGCATGAAGATACTGAATCAGCATTTACTGATTCAGGCAGCGCAATGATAATGGCAGGCATAATGATTGATATTTGATAGCTATTTTCTTCTATTTTTCTGGCCAAGCAAATGGAACCACTGATAGGAATTTTTGCGAAGATCATGCACATACACAGAAGACCGAGAGGTGCCAAGAATGACCAAGTAATAATGACCAAGTAATGACCAAGTCTTATAAAGTAATACCAAAATTAGCGTGTTTACCTATAGTGCAAGAAACTTGGGTTTGAATCCCGATGCTACATATGCCTGCCTGTGTTTTTTGCTAATTCGTAATCCGGTGATTGATTTCCCCAGTAAACAGTAAATTCTGGAGAGGCATAGCATTAGCTGTTCTTGTATCATAAAACATAAACTCAAAATCTTAGCTATTTTTTAGATATTTAAGAGCTACATATTCCAACTGCCAGAAAAGTTTTGAAATTCATCAAAGTATTTTCCCTTATATTTGAAAAATTATTGGCGAATAATATTTTTCAATCGATGCATTTTTTTGAAAATTTTATACCAGGATAGTTAATATTTAGAGAACAAAGTTATAAATGTATTCCATGTAGATGAATTTCTACAGTTTTAAATTTACAACGATGATTTTATAACACTAAGTCAGTCATGGATTTCTTCTGTTTTGTTTGAGAGTTTTTACGACACAAGAGTCACGCTGAGTCGGGACTTACAGTTTCTCGAAGGGTCCAAACTCTCTTAAAGCCTAGAGAACCAACCCCCGGACTGCACTGGGCAGTCGGTAAGCGTTCTTTTTCCGTTACCACTGGGAGTCGAGCCAATGATAACGTCACGCTAGGTGGATGAATTATTATTACTACAGCGCTTTTTCTGTTTGTAAAGGCTTATGCTTTGAAGATACTTATAAAATAAACTCTCTTTTTCAAAATTCGTTCTACTAATTGTAGGACTATCTTAAATGGTAAGAAAAACTTGCAGCCATTGGTGGCGATATAATATTTTAGATTAGAGTAAAGTATTTTTCTGCAGACACTTTCTTATTCACAATAATTTTTGTTGAGATTAAGGTTCAAAATTTTATTTATTATTTCAAAATATATAAAAATTACATAAATAAAAATATTATATGTATATATACCTAATACGAACAAATGCAACTTGAACAAAATTTTAATAGTGTGAAAGAGCATTGATTGTACTTTTAATATTTTTTCATTAATTGAAATTTTGAAAAAGTTCGTTTAAGTTTTTCGGCACAAGGACAGCTAGTGATGATGGACCACAAATCCAGATTTGTTATTTAAAACGAACCTATTTCTTCCGTTAATTGGTATAGCAATTTTCGCAATTAACGATCGTTTTCAAACATTACAACATTACATCAATATGTAGAATTTCTTACATAAAAAAATACTTCCTAGATGTGAAAAATAGTTTTAAAAAATACACGGACTTGCATCTCTATTTGAAAAATGGAGAGTTATGTGACATAAATGGCCCCGAATTATATGACTAATTAATATATATTCAACAGTATTTTGTACCACTTTCAGATGCTAATGATAAAGTAAAAATTACACCATGACAGGTACTCAAGTTTATTTACGACCACAATTTGGAAGACATTTTTCCTAACATATGGATCAGCATGCGGATTTTGTTAACCATTCCGGTGACTGTTGCAAGTGGAGAACGATCTTTTAGCAAATTAAAGCTGATAAAAAAAACTATTTATTTTCCACTATTTTGCAATAAAGGTTAACATCTCTTGCCATTTTATCGATTGAACAAGACATAATACAAAAAGTTCATTTAACTGAAGTTCTAAATAAATTTGCTGCAGCTAAAGCAAGAAAGAAATTTCTTTAGAATTATTTTTGGACTTTCGTACTTTATAATATAATTTAAGTCGTCCCATTTAATCGGGTAACGGATGAACTACCCACTTATAAGAAGATAATGAAACAAAAATTGACTGCTTATAGGATTAATGATAAATTTTCCACTCCTTAGCGAATTAGCTTTTTAAGAATTTCCTGGATAATCGAATAAAAACTGGACAATTTTAACTTGAAAATCAGTGCTCAAACGAGAAAAGAAGAAGTCAAATAGGGGAAAATTTGTTTTATAACCGGGGCGATTGTAAAAAAAAATTCCCCATCCCCCCCCCCACTTGTTGAAGGATTTTCGAAGTCTTTCCATGATTTCGTGTTACAATGGATTGCAAAAGCATGATGTTGTTACGATAAAAATGGCTTCTTTCCTCAGAACTGTAGAGCGGGGCTGTTCACTTTAATGATGGACACGATGGATGGTATGAATGGCCAATCAAAGGTATGTAAAACTTTTATTTTTATACAGGATATTATTTTCAGTACTATTTTTATCATGTGTGCAGTCGTTATTAATGCACTAGGGTATTTAAAGATGAGTATATGTAGCTTTGTATTATTTTTCCCGCACAGTTGAATACTTTTCTAGGAACAGTCAATATTCGTTTAAGCGATGCCGACTGTATATAAAGTAAAACGTATACTTTACTTATTAAAAAATTAGGAAGGGACCGCCAAAATGTGGTTTCGCCGGTATTATATTTACAGTCGCGCCGGTTGTGCTTCCGCATTTCAAAGGAAAACTCACATTTTTTTCGGAGACATGCCAGTAGAAACTAACCTAATTGTCGTCTCAAAAACCTTATTACGTGTCTTTCGAAAAGTTAAGAACTTTAAGTTGTTATAAATATGTAAATCGTAAAATATAACTGCTTTAAAAACAAGACGGTTAGGCACGCAAATACATTTTGGCATGAAAAAATAAATTTTAATATTTTTATAAATGTATTTCTTGTGATCGTTAAAAATATAAACATATATATGAATGTTGATTGTCAAATAATCCAATACTCAAAAATATTTCGTCACATTTGCTTTCCATTCCTATTTATACAACATGATGCAGCTGTGCAAATACTTTTTGCCCACTGCATATAATACTTTTATCACAAAAGTTTTAGGACTGACATTATAAAGAATGAAATATTAAACTTACCAATCCTCGTTCCCTTCAAAGTAGTTGCCTTCGGAATTGATATATTGATGCCAACATTTCTGAATGTTTTGTTAACTGCCTGAGAAGGTTTTCTTTATTATACGTATGCTTTTCAGCTCATTCGTCTCGGTCTTCTAGATAGTCGCAAAATCCTTTTATATCTTCTCCTTTTCAGCCGGGGAAACAGGAAGCAATAACACGAGGAGATACCAGAAGAATATGGAGGATGTGTGTGTGTGGAAAAGAGCTGTTATTTAGTATTTTGGAAGAAATTCCTGGACCGATAGAGCAGTATATGGTTTTGCACTATCGTGCAATAAGAACCATTGTCTGGATGCCGAGAAGTTAGGTCGCTGGTGCCTAATCGCTTCCCTGCTGAAACCAAGTTTACGTTTGTGAGTTATATGTCGCAAGGACAACAAGGGTCATTCTGTGGTGAGATATACAGTTGTCTGAGGAATCCGAACCTCCCAAGTACAGAGACAATTACTCGTTAAACTTTTTTTTATCATTGTTGGAAGTCGAACCTGTGCTAATGAAGCGCTAGGCGATTGCGTCACCGCTGTACCATCGCGGCACCGGACACAAACCAAATTCTTCAGATAACATGCGTTCAGTGACGTGACATTTCTTTAGTCTGTTCCTGATGAGATCTACGTCGTCAGCAGTATACATTGTTAACGACATTCCAGACCTTGGGTCGTCTTTCACCGACACGCTACCGTTAACAAACATCTTTTGCTATTGAAACACATGGCCTCTTGATAAGGCCTGGCAACCGTATGCCTGTTAGAGAAGTTTTCATATTTCAGCGTCTGTCTTCTCTAACTTTACATAAAACTTAATGTTCATTCGCTGCTTAATTTCCACAGCTATTTTCACCGCCACTGAAACAAACAGAATGCTACTATGTGTCGCCCTGCCACTTAGCAACATTTCATGGAATTGCTTTCACTGTCACGTGCGTGCAAAACACCCTCCACGTGATTAGATACGATAAATCGGAATACTGTGATCACTATCTATTTTCTGAAATAGAAATACAGACCTTGCCCAGAAATTTCTGTAACTATATTTTAGTTGTAAGTGTAGATATCACATTTTTTAATGGACAGATTCGTAGCGGAATTAATCAAAGTAATTAGGCGCTATCCGCCACGTTTTATGACACGAAATAGAGCACTTTGACTAATATATTACAAATTAGGACACTATCAATAAAATTTGCATTATTTGGCCAAAAGGATTTTAGTTTGAGTCACAAAACGTGGGTACTAAATTTAATTTACATAATTTTAGCCTGTAATCATTTTTGAAAAGTACTTTAAATTTTGGGCGACTTATCTCTACATCAAGCCAGGGGATGTTTCGTTCTTGGCAAATCATCATACATCTGGTTTGAAATGCTGTTCTCCGATTCAGATCAGAACTCTTTTTTTTTTTTTTTTGTACGCATTCCCTGTTTCGACCAACTAATTTCGTAATGCATTTTATTGCGTGCCTTGTATCATCCTTCTTTGTTAGTTGCGAAAAGAATGCTCTTGTTCTGAAAGAAAGAAGGCTAAGAAAGGGAAAATTCAAAGACAGCGCAAATTATTTATTGAATTTAAGGCGGGAAAAACGTTCGCATTGTCCTAAAAAATAGCAATATCTCCAGAATAAGTTCCTTTCTTCTTGTTATATAACAGTTCGCGGGATGACATCTTAATGATTTATGCTTATTATATTCAAGCGACTTCATTGTTTGAGAGATTAAAATGGGATTCCCCTTGTTCATGACAAGATTGATGTAGCACGCGTTCTTTCAGCGAAACTGAAATTACTTTTAAGATTTGAAGTTAAGATTTCGCTAGTAAATCACGTGAATAGGCGTCATTCGCATAAACCTACTTATTTGAGATTCGCTTGTTGAATGAGAAATGAAAGGGAGATGCCACAGTAATCCAGTCAACCTCCTCCTTAACCCATATGTGTTCTAGCCAGACTACTAAACAGCAGTTGAGTCACGACCTTTCAGCCGCCCACTCCTGTTACCTATGGCAAGGTCGGAAGACTAACAAAAACACTTTCTCGCCCTTCTAATGAACTATAGAAATCACAAATGCGTAGACGGATGTTTTCAAAAATTATCTTTGACAGTATAATTGTTTGCAATGCTTTCAGGGAGAGTATTTATGCAAATACATATCCCATTTTAGCCTTTTCAGAATATACCAATTGCGTTTGATTTCAGTCAAAAGTTTCATTGCACAAACCATATAAAAATATATTTTCTTTACAATAAAGATTTATATAACATATATATGTTCATGAGACGATATGGGGAAAATGTTAATATATATATATGCTGATTAATTAAAAATTATTAAATTTTTTAATAGTATATGAATATAAAAGATGAGCCCATGGTAAATAAATTAATTTTACAATAACTGATCTGAAGGCTTACCTCTATAAAGAGGATAAAATTGATAATTTGATCTTCCGTAATGAGTGACTATATGTGTAATACTACCACTAATAATAATTTTATTCTAGACTATTACATATGTTACCGGCAAAGTTTGAAATCCTGCATTGTATATAATTCCTAAAACTAGCCGGCAATGTATGAAAAGATTCATATTTAACAAATTTCCTAGGCATTCTATAGAATGCCAAATGAGAAACCGGCAAAGTATTAAATACATCTCCGATTCATTTCGAATATCACGTGGCAAGGCACGTGACTTTGAATCCTCCGCTCAGGCTCAGAATTTGCCATATGAATTTTGCGCTTTGTTCAGAAGCGTCAAAATACGAGATTTTACTTAAATTTGTTACAACGTCTTACCATATCTTTTCTACCCTAAGATGGTTTAAAAGACATAAATACAGAGGAGCAGTTAGAAAAAATAATAGAAAGCGTCTAAACGATGCCAAAAGATGAAACAAATCAGCTTATGCAAGAAAAAGAGCCTGTTTAAAAAAAATATGGATGAGATTATAGTCGATGGTGGATTAAACCAACATGATGATGACATGCTTACCGAAGAGCTTTCCGTTCCTTCTACCTTTTGTGTGTGTTTAAAGGAAACCAGTGATGCCCACGCATGCACAAAGTGCAGTCAAAAAATTCGTAACTTCTGCGGCCATGATAGTAAAGATGATGAAATGGATATTTTGTGCACCCTTTGTTTCAAAACTGAAAATGCTATTGAAGGTAAAATAAATTCTAAAATCAATCGGAAAATACAAGCCAAAAAAATGAAAATGAATTCGGAAAAAAATTTCCCACTGCTTCTTTGGGAACTACTGTGCGAGTTCCCATTCCTGACGTCGACAAGGGCCGAGGTGATTCGCGCAATATTTTGGCAGTTGTAATGAGTGTGACAGTGGACAGTTTCTACAGACTTGGAATTGCTGCGGGAATTTTAAAACAACTATATGCGAGATCAGAATTCACTTTATGCCCTAAGAACTTGCTTAGAATTGAAGATATTCCTGACCACGAAATTCCCCGTTCCTATAAAAGTTTTTAATGGCACTCTTTCATTATTTTTTCAAAATAACATTTTCATTTTTGAGGAATGAACGTCTTTTAAATAATAGCGTTATCATGACCTTTTTTTCATACTTTACCTAAATAGCATTTATCATTCTATAGAATGCCTAGGTATTATATACAATGCCTAGGGAAAGTATGTAATAATTCTCATATTTCATACTTTGCCTAAAAAGTCCAGGCATTCTATAGAATGCCGGGGTTTCATACATTGTCAATGACATATAGAAGATACCTGGACAGTTCTCAATCTCTTGGTGAGATTTTAACTGAACCAAGGACTTCAAACCAAGAGGGAGTGTTTATCTCCTAGATGCTGTGGAATACAACAATAAGGGTTTAAGCTGCAGTCGCATTTTTCGCAAAATGCGACGAGTTGCTCGAAAATGCGAAAAAAAAATTAGTGCCCATCGCGAAAATGCGACAGGCATTTTTAACCACAGTTTATTCTCTGAAAACAGGATTTCTCGATTCCAGAATATCCGTTTTGCACTTCAGCGATCTTTTCTTGTTCCTTTTTGTTTCCTCTTCAAAATTCTTAACAGCACCTGTTAAGCATCGTTGATATAAATAATTTCATGGATAGGGTTTTTCGAGCAACGAAAGCAACTAATATTTTTTAGCATTTTGCTACAAATTATTTTCCCATTTTAACATTTTTGCGACAGCATGTTTTGAGCCAGCTTAAACCCTGTCAACAATGTATAACGAAAATAATATTTTGTTCAACATAATACACATATTTGTGATACGTAACGTGAGCAGTATGAGGAATATAGCATTGTAAGAGAAAACAGATATCAGATTATTTCAAGATTTACATTAGAAATGGAAGAGAATGTAAAGCCGTATTTTGTTACGAGGTTCTCTTCCAGAGCGAGTGAAGATAATAAAAATAAAAAGGTAGATTTTCTTATTCTGAATTCTGATCTGAATTCTTGATCTGAATTTTGTTTGTTTTAAAGAGGTGAGCAGTTTTATATCTTTGACAGAGAAACGTAGAAACATTGTATGACCTTAGTTGGCTGAACATCGTTTTTACAAATTAACGAATACGAAATGTTAGTGTTATTTAGGATTTGCTGGGTCTCATTTGGGAAATTGGGATACATACCTGGACAGAATTTGTGAAATTAACTGCTTATCAGATTTCAAGCTAAAAGGAATATACACTGGTGTGCAAAAATTAAGGATAAGATGGAAAAAGTAACATAACAGCGGAACGAACAGGCAGAACTGACCGAAAGACCAATCAGGAGACTGCCTAGGGTCCTACACGGTAGGGCATTTGCGTATACGCATCATGATGTAATGTGGGCGTGTGGGTAGGGTATAAAGCACGAGGGCGGTGTATGCGCAGCATTTCATTGGAAGCTATTGCACAGTGATATATATATATATATATATGCACAGTGGTTTGAACAATGGCTAGTTGCTGTAGTAGTGAGAGATGTCCAACTTACAGTCCTATAGACAATATTTGGATGATTTTACTCGAGGTCGAATCATTGGAAAGTTGGAAGAAGGTTGGAGTGTGACGAGTGTAGCCGAGGAGTTCGTAATCGCACACAGCATCGTGTCACGAGCATGGACGGCATTTCGAACGACAGGAACAGCTGTCCGAAGGTTTAGTGGTGGTTGTCCACGAGCAACCATGGCAAGGGAGGATCGGTATCTTGTTCTACAGGCGAGGAGAGATTGACGACTTACAGCGGGTGAAATCACAAGCCACATGTAACGCACTACTGGACGGCTGCTATCGCATTTTACCGTGGCTAGGAGACTGCACACAGGTGGTTTATTCGCTCGGTGACCACTACAGTGTGCGTCATTGACGTCTACGCACCGGGAACCTCGTTTTCTGTGGTGCCAGGAACACAAAAATGGGGAGCTCAACAAAGGAGTCGAGTGCTGTTTACGGATGATAGTCGATTTAGTCTCATTAGCGATTCTGGATGTCTATACATCTGGAGAGAGAGAGAGCGGTGAGCACGCAATCACCCCTCCAACATGGTCGAAAGGGACCGATTTGGAGGTGGAGGAGTTCTCGTTTGAGTAAGCATGATGTTGGTGCTCGTACAGAGCTCCATATCTTCTAAAGAAGTTCAGTCACTGGTGACCGCTATTGTCCTGAAGTTCTCCTGCCTTATGTCCGTATTTTAAGGAGTGCTATGGGTCCGGAATTCCTTTTCAGGAATGACAACATTACACCTCATCGCACAGCGGTTTTCGCCGAGCTGTTACAAAGTGAAGATATTCATCGTATGGAATGGCCCGCACGGTCTCCGGACCTGAATCTAATAGAACACGTGTGGAATGTTCTCGGGAGATGCTTGACAGCACATTGTCATCCACCAGCAACAATTCCTCAGCTGTGATCGGCATTACAAGAGGAATGGGCCATGATGCCTCAAGAGCTCATCGACAACCTCGTATTAAGCATGAACAGACTGTGCACATCCTGCATTGCAGTCAGCCCCTACTGCAAACTGTATTTGTCTTGCCTGCCGCCTGTCACATGGACGTTTCTGTCTTCTGTCCTCCTGTGCTGAAAGCCCATTTTTGAATAAAAGTCCTTTGTATCCTTTGGATTCCTTTCTTGGTCAGTATCGTCCACATTTTCCTTAATCTTACATCTTGGAAATATTATGGTATGCTTTGTACCCATTTGAAACACTGGGGTGAGACGTTACATGCGAAAAACTGTCCCGTCCTTAATTTTTGCACACCAGTGTATGAAAATCAGATTTGAAATTAGTAATATTGATGTAATAATGTTATATATCAACAGTTTACTTATAATATTAAGATCTATATATATGAAATTACATAATTATAAAAATATTATAAATTGTGCATCATCGGACTTGAGACCAAAATGCAGAATATCTTGAAGGCAGAAGGAAGGTTAGAGGCTTTGCCCAACAGGTATTATAATTTTGTTTAGGAAAAAACGCACTATCATTGATTCTTTATGGCAAACACTTCGGCACATGTTTAAATGCTTCAAAAAAAAAAAAAAATAATTTGCGGAAAAAAACCAGAATTATTCAGTTGCCATTATGCGCTTCCAGCTAGTGTTTGAATGCTCAGTTTCATGTCTCTGTTTTCTTAGCAAAATTTCATTAACCTTAGCAAAACCTAGTTAGCGGTCTATCCCGAATAGCGGATGCATTTCCAATTCCTAGTCAAATTGCTTGTTATCCCCTAACCCTCTAGAATAGAAGACACATTCTCAAGTTTCGAGGTGTCCGTTCTTAGAAGTTTTACTGTAGTTATATTTTTTTGAATACTATTAAATCTATCAATTATCCTTTATCCGCAACTATTACAGGATCATTTAAAAAGGAGAAGTGGTGTTAACGTAATTATTTAAGGACACTCTTAAAGCTTTTACAAACCAACGTAATTTTATCATTAAAAAGTTTAAGCTATTAAACGTATTTCATAGAATAAAGTTGAGCAATAGTCCTCCATAATTAAGCTCATAATCAAACAACAATATTAATCAACGTTTATTGGCGTAGTGATACCAGCGCCGATGTTATGTGGAAGGTCGTGGGTTCAGGTCCCACCGAAGGCAGAAATATTTATTTTCTTTCGAACGTTTCACCATCTAATCACGCCATACCATCGGCGTTGGTATCACTACGCCAATAAACGTTGATTGATTGACATTGTTGTTTGATTTAATCTGCGTAGTGTTCGATTTATATAAATAAGCTCATGATGCTAAATGGTAAGAAACCTTTCTTTTTAAAATGTATTTTAACTGTTCGTAAAATTTTAAAGGGCATTTTCTCAGAACTTGTTGTTTGGCTTGCGAGTGTAATAACTTGCAAACTGTTCGATAAAATTTAATACAATTTTCTAGACAGCTTTAGTATACAATCGAACCTCGTTAAGATGAACACGCTTAAGACGAATTACTTTTAATACGAACCGTTTTATGAAATTCCGTCAATTTGTATAGGAATCCCCATGTTATTTTTTTATTTAACACGAGCACGCATAATACGAAATATCGTTTACAACAAACTGATAATCAATGATTCTTGGAAAATTTCTTCCGCTTAATACGAACAAAACTCGCTTTATAAGATCAGAGCTTCTTATTGACAATTTCAACATACTGTAGTTGCCAGGGCAACTTCTATATGCAACTGCATAATAAACATTTCTTATCGGTATTTACATGCAATAAGAACTGAAAAATATTTCTGTTGTCATAAATTCGTTAGAAATGACATAGAAAAAACATCGCAACAGAAGAGAGGGTTGAATTCGACATAACCAATGCTCCAGCTTTTAGTGGCGTTCTTGATTTCGTTACATTTGATGAATATGGCTTAACAGACGACGACATCATGACGTGCGGTGTTTCAACGGACGTCGAAATAGTTGCGGCTAAATTCTAGGGGCTCTAGTTGAGGCCCTTAATTGCACCATAAAACCCTTGTAGGAAAAGTAATCACTATTTTTTGGATACTGACGAAGACATCAGAGGCGGATTGAGAGATACTTGTGGGAGTGGGGTGAGTAAAATACAATAAGACTCACTTATAATGAGCCCGGCGTTTAGCGAGTTTCTGGATATAGCGAGGAAAATATGGATTTTGTTTGGTATAATTTGGTTAAGCGCAATGCAATTTAACCGCTTTTAGCGAATAAGTCTTTTTTTGGACCCCGGATTTAACGAGCAATTTAAAAAATAAAATAGGAAATCAAACTTTTTGTAAAAATTTCGTCGTTAAAATCGGCCCTCGTTATCAGTGCCGGATTAACGCATGGGCTTTAGGGATTGCATCCCAGGGGCCTCCGCTGTCTCGAGGGTCTCTAGAGACGTGTTCTCTTGTAGACGATCCTTTTGAACTATTTTACTGGGGGCCTCACAATACCAGTAGCCCAGCGGCCTCAAAAACTTCAATCCGTCACTGCTCGTTATAACCGATTTACACCTCGTTTTTATGGATTTGGGAATGAAAATTTCCCTACGCCCCACCTACACTCCAAACGAAAATCCTGTTAGTGTGATGAAGGCTTTCACTGCGTTTCAAACTGTTCGGCGTTTTCTGTAACACACAGATTTTGGCTCTTCTCTGGAAACTGTGGACAAACTTGATGATTTTTATCGATATTGTACCGACAGAAAGCGAACAGAATCTGCAATTGCTGCATTTTTTAAGTGTACTTACTACAATTTAAAATTTTTTCTTGGCACAGTATGTAATCCGGAACAAATAAATATTTACTAAACCATAGTATATATATATAGTAAAACAAGGATTTTTCGAATCTATCAACTACACATAATATCCACTTTACAGGTATGTATATACTATTGTTTTGTAACAAAATGTGTATTCTATAATAAAATAATAC
>QLNU02015360.1:8008383-8025805 GCA_006491805.2 Dysdera silvatica | reverse complement strand
TTTCTTCGCAGTTTGCTATGTGTAAATTTATAGTCATGGCTGTTGTAGTTGAACAGAATGCAGATTTTTAGATGCAATTTACATACATTACCTTCACATACATACCTTACATACATACCTTGGTATACATAACCTTCATTGCAAATTACTTTTTAGGAATAAGCGTCTTTTGTACTGCCCAGTATTCTTAGGCGTTTTCCCCGCAGACTTTTCAAACAGTATTTTTTAGAAATTTGCGCTATTATAAAACGTTACGTTAAAGCTAAAAATGTTAGCAAACTATAATAACAGGCAAAATTTCTTAGAATGTCTCGAAAAGGGGAAGAAAAGGCGAACAAAACATGAGAGCCGAACCCAAACTTCACCCTCAAGCCACACTATAATCATACTTTGTAATTACAATAATGTTTCATGTTATTAGCGATAACAGGAGATGTAACTACTTGAATAATTGTCAACAGACAAAGGCAAACATAAAATGCGGAATTTTGTAACACCCCAGTAATCTTTTGTGATGTAGCGTAGTTAGTCAATTTAGTTTGGTATGACGCCATTAGGACTCAAGTTCGTCTTTTTGATTGTTGCCAGTCTCCTTTGCTGAAATTGTCTTAATCTACAAATTTCACTAAATGAGTTGAATCTTGCTTCAAACGATGGACAATAACGAAACAAGGTGTATGCGTAGCCAAATGATATGCTTCAGGGGTCAACGAAGGCAAGGTCAAGTTTTTGAAGAGGATAATTTATTTCTCATTTACTTTCGCTTTAAGAACAGATTCTTTAAAGAGCAATTTCATCAAAATATTCATGTAGTGTTCAGTTGATTATTTAGATTAAGCATTATACAGTACGATCACGATGCCCAAGTAAGGTTACCACAATTTTTAAAATTGGCACCATATGTGATTTTGATAATTAATATCATGATGAGTCATAGCCCATAAACAAATCCTTGTTAAAATCCTGGATATATAATAAATTTTCGCTTTCTATCGCAAACTTGGTTTTAACATATTATAGGAAGGGAACAAGATTTTCAATTCACCTCTATATTCTTATCAAGAACGTAAAGATACAAAACAATATGAGTAGGGATTTAATCATCACATTAATGTCATTGCTCAGCCATTCAGTTTCAGCTCTATTCAGATCTATTTTTAAACTTAGGAAAGAGATGGTTTTTATTTTGGCCAATTGTATATGATTTGCGCTTGATTATGCTTATTGTGTGATTCTGCAGGGTGGGCTATACGTTTCCATTCATATTATTTTTGACACTTTACCTACCGCTTGCAACTGAAATGTATACATCGAAAAGACCGAACGATTCGAGTGAAGATTATATGGGTAATACAATTTTTAAGTATAGTATTTTTAAGTATTTTTTTTTATGGGTAACATAATTAATTGGGCAACAAACGCTAGTAATCGGAAGACCTATTTATAGGCTACCGGTCCTTAAGCATTGGTTAAAAAAACCTATTGATAGGTTTCCGGTAGATAAAGTGTTAACATTTTATTTTTTATATTTCAGATACCTTAAAAAAATGCGTTTGAATAAAGAGCAAAGAATTTAAATCGTACTGATGGCAGGGTCAGGAAGTAGTTGCATGGTTGCAATCGAATTTAACAGAATACGTGGAACAAACATCATACATGCAGAGGCGGATTAAGCCTATTGCTCGGCGGTTCCTAACATGGATGGTGGCTATAATTCAGCTACGACAACATTTTGGTGCCCTAGTATATAATTAAACGTGTACATTTACGAATTCCATTGCCTTTCCACTCAGATAAGAAGTAAGAAGAAAGTTCAACTTTAGTATTGTGGTGAAATTTTTCAGATGAGAGAATAATAAAATTCTTAAAATTACTAAAACCCTTAAAATATGCATTTATTCTGGAAATTCATGGTTTTTGTGCATTTATATTCAAAAACACTAAAAACAGCTAAAATATGTAATTTCGTATGCACATCTGCAATTGCATATTATGCAGGCTCTAGTTCGGACGGTAGCGTTTACTCATTCTGCACTCGTTTGTGCAGTGGCGCACCCTCATATATTCTCAAGGAGGGGGCGCAGCAATGCAAGGAAGTTTTGGTGGAAAAAATGGCCAAAGACCATATCAGTTACGGTTGTTTTTTGTGTTCATTTATCATTATTAAATTACTACTAATTTGACAGTGCAATATACTTAAATGATTAAAAATGGTGGATTTTTTTGTACAATTTTACAATGGCCAGCTTTTGTTTTCCACAAAAGATCACTGTTTTAGTAATAGGTTTAAAAATAACCCTATTGTGCAAAACTTGCTTTTGCTTGCCCTCTATCTAGTACTTGATCTACAGAAAGCATTCTCCCTTTTTATGACCTTTAAAAACTCATCGGCTTTGTGAACTGAATCCTTATGATAGAGAAAAGTTCTAATGTTATCTGAACTTCTCCAAGGTCTTCTTCCAATTATTAAATTCTTTTGAAACAAGTAGATCTGTGGCTTGTGTCGATCTTAAACCGACTTCATGGGGTGAAAAGAGAACACACAAAATTTGCTATAGGCACTGTCTTTTCTGCCTTTGGGCAAGTTATGCTTACTCAGTTCAGATGGACAGAACTTCCGACTGTGGTGAGATTTTCCTTGACTTTATACAGCACTAGTGACGGTCGTGGGAAAATTGCAATTTGCATATGGTTACCAAAGACTTTTAAACATTGTTATCCTATTTTCATCGGTGAGGTTAGATTTCTTGACATAATTAGAAATATCTGCAGTCAGAATTTCCAATTTAATTGTTTTGGTCTACCTTTACCTCCTGGAAAGCATTTGAAGACAGCCCTAGCCACTGCTGTTGCTTACCTCAACAGCAGTCTCATCAATTATCACAGAGTTCTACTTTCAATTTCACTACTTTCAATTTTACTACTTTCAAAAAAAGAATTTCAGTGTCTGTTGGCGTAATAATTTTCCACTTTGTTAGCCCAAGGGGTGCGCGGGCCCCCAAGGTAGGTGCGCCAGAGCATGTTTGAACTAATATGATTTTTAATTAACTTTAATTTAATAAAAGAACGTTTTGTACTTATATACGTAGAATACGTGAATAATATTGAATAGTGCATCTTCCACTTTTTGTGTTGTGGTAGTTTTTAACTAGGAATCTCTCGCGCTCGGAGGCCCTTTAGAGATTGGGGGCCCCTGGCGGCCGCCAGGTCCGCCAGCCGCTTAATACGCCACTGCACACATGGCACTGTGGCAAAACTTATTAGAAAGTTTGTTCCATGTTTTCTGTTAAATGCGATGGCAACCATGCAGCTGCTTCCTGACTCAGCCATCAGCATGATTTCAAGTCGCTGCTCTTTATTCAAATGCATTTTTCAGAGTATCTGAAATATAAAAAATTAAATGGTAAGAAACATATAAATGGAAGCGTACGGCCCACTCTGTAGTATTGTTTTCGAAGTCTTACTCTTTGCTTCTGAAGCTTTTGAAAGTGCACAGTAATAATGCAGCACTTTCAAACACAGAAACAAAACACATACACACGGCACTTAAAAATAATGGATACCCTAAACGATTCATTCTCAGAAACTGTAGACCCAATAGTACATCTTTAAACAATACATCTCACACCCGCATATCTATTCCATATATTCACGGCATTTCCGAAACAATCTCTCGCATCCTTAAAGAGGCAAATATCAAAACATTCTATTCCCCTGTCACAACACTTCGCAAACAACTTACAAAAGTTAAAGACCCAGTTCCACCAGAAGATCTCACAGGCGCCATATACCAAATACCATGCAAAGACTGCAACAAACATTACATAGGACAAACAAAAAGAATGATCAAAACAAGAAAAAAAGAACACAAACAAGCACTCGCGAAAGGAGACATAGCCTCACGTCTGGCAGAACACGCTTTACAACACGGACACGAACCCGACTGGGACTCAACAAAAATACTACACCGTCACATCACAAACAAGAATAGTAGACTCTTCTTAGAATCTTGGGAAACTTACAAACTACACGGGAAAGCCATTAATACATCACAACCACTTCCAGAAACTTATAAACAACTCTTACTCTGAAATGTATGAGACATCCCCAACATTAGGTAACCCGCAGTGTAGGTTTCTCATTGGTCCCTATTGGGGTTCTTCCATGATTCTATTGGAGGCCTCCCATTGGTTCTCATTGGGTTTTCCCATTCTGCGGGACTACTCTGATGAAGGGTTTTCCAGAAATTTCAAGTATAAAAAAGAGACAGAAACATAACATCGTCATTACTCCTGATGAAGGACTGCTGCTGATGCGTCCGAAAGCTTGAGTGATCTTTTTCATTGCTATTTTACCAGTGTTTAACCTTTTGTATGCATATATATTGTGACATCGTCTGATAATACAAAATGCTCTTTATCGACCTTTATGTTTGAGTAATAATGTACCGAGAAGAAAAGAGTTTTTTGTTGTTGTTTTGGTGTTCACAAGAAAAGAAAAGAGAAAGAAGTTAATTTTTGCATATATATTTTTTTTCGAGTTTTTGAGATTCAGAGTTGGGCTTTGAGTGTACAGAGATGGTTTTGAAAGTAAAATAAAGATTAGAATCTTCCCTTCTGGAATTTAGTATTTTAAGCGTTTTCTACACTGGAGACGTTGTCATTTTGATCGTAATCAAAGACGTTGCATATATATATATATATATATATACACACAAAAATTAAAAATTCAAGAAGAGGTTACATATTTTTGCTCTTGAGAGAAAAAAATATTTTTGAAAAATCCAGGAGCGGGCAAGTACCCCCTTGCCCTATGCTTCCGAGGCCCATGTCTACTGATACATACTTATTTTTTCTATTCTTTCTTTCTAAATTAAAATACCTATTTTCCGTCAATTAAATAATCGTAGAATTCTTCTTCTTTCTTTAAAGTTGTGACTGTTTTGGAAACTTCGGTTACGGTCTGTTCAATATAGAGTTGAGTTTAAAAGGCCATCCTTCTATAGCATTATTAGTTCGGTGGCGTGTATTAAAATAGTTCCACATTTCTGTTGCAGAAGTGGTGTTTTCCATGTTTTGAGAAATAAAATAATCTTATAATATATATCATATACAACATTATAATATAATCAGAATATTCTTAAAATAATCGTAAATCTGCTGTAGAGAAGAATCATGTGACGTTCTTACCTGAATTGAGAGCCACTCTTTCTCAATGTCATGGTACTGGTAAATGTGCAAGAGCTGCGTACATCTAACTCCTCCCCACCCCGCGAGCCTTTTGTTACTTGTTAATGTTTGAAATGTGTTTATTACTCAGTCTATTACTCAGCACACTCATTCTCAATAACTCAGTATAGAATTCGGTTGGGTTTGCAAAGTTTTTCGTTCAATTGAGAATGCACCGGTCGAGTTTGCTGTTGTTTCTTCTGAAAAGCTGAAATGTGTATTTTCTGAGCCTTGCTCAGATACAAGAGAGATACAGTCGAACCTCGTTAAGGCGATTCACGGTGCCAAAGATTTGTCCATGTTAAAAATAGTTCACCCTATCGAGAAAGAATTAGGGGAACTAATGCTAAGTTATTCAAAGTGGATAGGGATTCAGAGAATAGTTCGTATTAAAAGTAATTTGCATCAAGCGTGTTCGCGCAGACTCTGCTGTATTTAAAAATTTACGCAGGCGTACTACGAGGCTTGTAATATCCCGTAAGTCAAATCTAGAACAGAATATGTACAATATATGCAATAAACTATATATGTACAATATACTGGAATATGCACAGTATCAATAACCTCCCTTTAGCAAAGAGTTGGCACGAACGAGGCTTCTGTGACGTGCCCTTGAGTGCATAGAGATGATACAGGTCAGTAGTGTGGAATGCAACGTCTTTTCCCTGGGTAGTTTTGTTCGTAGGAGGAATGACGGTTGTCAGCCATTGCCATTTATCTTAACTAATCCGGGGCATTCGGTCGTGCAGATATTTGCATAAACTTGCGTCCCGTGTCATTCAACACGGCTTCAAACGGTAAAAGCGGATCAGTAGTACGTCCACATAAAAAGTGAAACAAAAATAATAAATGGCATATACAGTTTCTAAAGAAGAACTCGACTTTCGCCCATCTTTTCGGGGATGTTTTAAAAAATAAAGTATTTAATTTTTCGATCCTTGATTTTAGCAGTATCAATTTACCCATATCTTAGCTTCACTAAAAAAAATGGTACGTCTATTAAAATATATTTACTTTTTAAATAATTTTGTTTCGCTTCTAATGGAACGATAATATACATAACTACAAAATAAATTAGTTAATTAAAAACAAATCTAATAAGAATGAAACTAAATTCCAATGGTATCCAATTTGTTGTGCTATACTCATTATAGAAATACTGAACAAGAATATTTTTTTTTAATTATAATTTATGTAGCAATGCGAAAATCCTACGAACAAAATTTGAAAATCGGCAAGTAAAACTATGTATCTAAAAGTTTGGCGCAGTATAACCCAGATGCTCTTGCGCCATAAAAAATCCAAACAAACAAGTATCTAAAAGTTTCTCAAGATTTAATTTATCTTTTTTTTCATAAATGTTCCTCCATTTGCCACAATTCAATGCAATTAAGCGATTAAAGGTTCATTTACAGCTTCCTCCTGCCTTTTATTCCACTTTCTTCACATTGAATTCGAAAGTACTGTTTCCAAGTCGATGCTTCAACCTAAAAGTCCAACTAACAGTTTTTATGGTTTTTGCCTATAGTGGTCACAAAGAAAAAAAAAGTGTTTACCCGTAACTGTGACAGCATTAGGACTTTTTACCTGTACACATCTGGAGTCCCCGTTTCTTGAAGTCTAAACCTAGAATTTCATCATAGTGTTTCAAAAATCCCAATCATCTCGTATGAAACGGAACTTCATTTTAGAGATATTTTATCGTTTGTAATTTTAATAAAATATATCGTAAAGGTTTAAAACGTGCCTTGAATAGCAAACATTACTGGCTTTACAAAAATATGTCAGCATTTGATAAAGATATATTAATGCACATAACCGGATATTTATATCTGGCTGTCAAAAAAAACATACCGGTATTATGGCGAAATTTTCAATTTTGCAACCTTTGTAGAAAAAAAATGATACTTGTACAAACAGACAACAGAATTGTTGAAAGCAGGACCCCTAGTGTCAATGCAGAAGGCGGATTAGGTTTGTGCGCAGAATTCAAAGGTGGGTTTTTTGTCGTCGGTGCATTTTGCAACCGCACCCTAACCTTGTTGGCTCGAAGAGGGGGAAAGTTTTCTTTTGCATGGTAAAAGGGGGGAAAGGAGAACAAAAAAGATTGTTGTGCCGTTAAATGGCTCATCGTTCTGTCATCCCTCCTACATATAGTATATAAAGGGGTGCTATACATCCACAGTCACTTACTTTCTTTCGAAAAAGGAATTTACATCGGGACAATGGATCAGGTATGAATATTTTTAACCATATCTTAGCTTGGTGTTCAAACCATAGATACTCGTAAAGAAGTTTTATATGCTTTTGGTATTAGCTGAAGTCTTTTATTTGTCGTAACTCAGCGGTAAAACTTGGGCAAAATCATTTTACTTCAAGTGCAGAATAATACCCGATCCTCCTTAAAAATCACTGAGGTTTCCTCAAATACTTGGAGTTTGCGAATTTCATTCCATCCATCTTTAAAGGTTAAAATGAGTCTGCGATAGTTTAATAAAACAAACCTTTTTAATAAATAGTTTGCATTTACGTAAACTAGTCCTGTGATTGCTGTTGAAAGCGTAAGCGAATGTGAGCCTGCTTCTATCTAAGACAAAAGAACTTTTTCCTTTTGTGTTATATTTTTTTAACAGATGTATATTTTAAAAAGTTACTTTTTTACATTGGGTTGCTTTGGTAGAGAAGTTGGAAAAGGGGGAAGTGAAAATATATTTGAGTCTTATGGCACAATTGCAGTTAAGCTCATATTCCACCAGGACGGAAAATTTGAAGGATCAGAATCGGTAGTTTAGTGAATTAACTCCCCGCATACGGGTAGGAAAAAAGAATGACAATCTTTCGGTGTCTGCGTCATTTGAGTTCACATTTTTCGTGTTGTCTGTACGTCACCGTACGACTGATGAATACAGAGATTGGGAGGAAAAAAAAGATTTTTTTGCAACGTATAGGAAAAGAATTATACCTTGTATTTGAAAAATCAAAATTGTTGTACACTTTTTTAACAGATTGGAAAACACATTTACTGTATGGTCTTAAAAATTGACGGCGTAGTATTTGTTTGCTGAAGGGAATGTCCATTGAATGCGTGAAAAATGTAAGCAAGATGTCAGTAGCGGGAACTAAGAATATTGAAACTGAATTTTTTAATTATAAAATAAAAATAGGAATGCGAAAGTATTTTAGCTTGATTATGTGCATATTTAAAGCAGCGGATTAATGCGCATTTAAAATTTTAGTTGCACAGACGATCCTTATATATGAAGATACATCTGGAATTTAACTTTTTTTGCTATCTAAAGGCAGTTGAATACAATTTATGCTTTATCTTTGCTTGCGCTAGTGCAATATCTCAGACAATAATCAGGGATTATGAAAATATTTGTTTGTTAGTTTTCAGGCATACGAAAAAATGAAGTAAAATGAATGAGAGATAAGGGAGTGAGCTTGTAATTCTGAGAACCACAGTTTACTGAGTGTTACTTCAAGGCTTGTATTTGCCTTTTACTTTTTAAACTACAATTCCCTTTAAGTGAAAAATACTTTTATACTGTGATTTATTTATTTATCACTTAAGTGTTCATATAATATATGCACTTATATTTAATTTAATGAAAAAATTATGCACAGAAAATTTTCACTGCGGCCATAATAATTTGCATAACTGTTGGGTATATAATCACAGAAAATCCATTTCTTTCATTTATATCTGTAACTTAGATATTCGTTTTTATTTTATATATGCGGTTTGTTAATTGCTGGTGTCGGTGTTTCGATATATCAGTCTACCATGTTTGTAATCTTGTTTATATCATTGTAAGAATTTTGCTTGATCGGTTATGAGGTGCCCCCTCATCTGAATTTTACCAATCTTAATAGATTTCTATGGATATTGTGTACTTTTACACACGTTATTTTGTAAAACATGTTCCATTTTTATCATTAACATGTATTTAAAGCAAATCTATTTTTTTATAGCCAAGCTTCCTTCAATTGCCATTCTCTACAGACGTATCACCAGCATTTGATCACATTTTTATTCCTAACTTGTGTGCCTAGTTTAAAAACTATGATTATGTATTTCAACATTTCTGAAATTCAGTATTAATGTCGATATCAGAACTTACTCTCATTTTTTTGAAGATACATCAAGTAATTCTTTTGTTTCTGGTTAGTCAATTTTATATATCAATCGCGAAACCTTCTGTTTCAAGACGTAGGCTTCCTTGAATTAACCAGTTATCTTAAGTTCTCTTGTAAATGTAAGGGCAGTTGTATATTGTTTAAAAACCTTTGAAATACTCTTCTACAAGAAATATCATTTAATGTTCTTCTGGACGTGTTTATCATATAGTTTCTTGAGATCTCCAGATAGTTGTTTCCTTGAACTTTCAGCACATTGTGGAGGAGCCTTCACATGATGGTGTTTGTTACCTGTGGTTCGTATTACCTTCCATTGCCACTTGTAGTCATAAGCGTCATACTTTATTTAAAGTTAAGTTCTGTGTTTCTTTAGCAGTTTGACCCAACGTATTAGCAGCTTCCCATAAAGACATGCGTTAAATTTTGGTCAGGTGATTAAACAAAACAAAAATCCAGGTATTTTCCAATATTAAACGTGTGCGTTATTCTTTAATATACGACCTTTTATCGGAAAAATATATTCCCAGGATGCGTATTTTAACGAAGTGATTTTTGAGTTAAACATTTCTTATTCAATTTAAGAAGTTCACTTCCGTACTTCTTGATGAAACGCTGATAGTAATATCCGATGATAGTGTATGTAATTTCTTAGTTTAAATAATCCTAACTGGAGAAAGTCAGTTCTTATATATAAGACAGCTATGCATAGCATCTCTTCTCATCTACTTTTGAACAGAGAATTTTGTGTAGGGAATTTTGATAACAACGTTAGTAACATATCAACAATATTTATGAATAAAAATTCATAATCATAAAAATGAATAAAAAATTGATACGTTCTAACGTTTTTATAAAAATTCCCTTCATATTACACGTATCGAATCGTCATTTTTTACCACTTAGAGAATTTTATAGTTGAAAGTTGAAAAGCTTAAAAATAACCCTGCATTTATTTTAACTTCTTATATTTCTATCTCTCGTTCTCTCTCTCTCAACTAAAATTTAAACATCTACAGAATTATTAGTTTATTGTACTAGAAAATGAAATGCCAGAGAGCTTTGTAACATTGAATTAACTTGAAAGGAAATCATTATTAAAAGTAAAAAATTGCAGGAACTACCGTCATGTCGGCTTTCGGTTGATTCTTGAGGTTTTGTTTTGAACTATGCAGAACTCTCTCATCGAACTTTTTAGTAGAAATCATTCAAAAATTTTCAAATTCTGCCAGACATGAACTCACCGTAAATCTTTTTAATTTTTTTGTTCTAAGCGGTGAGGGTTGAAAGCATAAAAGAGTAGTAATGATATTTCTTTTAGTAAGGATCAATATATCCCCACATTCCCGCAAGAGAAACACTATTTTTCTGATTCATCATCTTCTCATCATTCGAATAATAATCTCATTTCTTTTAACTGACCCTACAGTTTAAAGAAAGAAGCCTACACGGTTATGTGTTTCGATAATAAATATTTTTCTATTCGCCCAGTTGCTCTGACGATCACGTTTCTCAATCTCACTCATCAATCATTACTCAATCATCAATCTTACCCAGTTGATCAAATTACTCAACGATCTTGAAATTAAACTTTATTAGTTGCACTGAAACATATGTTGATAAACAATGTCATATACATATTAGGGTACGGAAAGGAAATAAGTAATGATTAAGCGTATGTTTCTTAAATTAGTATTTGTTACATCTAAAACCCTCAATGGCTGTTTCAAAAAAAAATTTTTAGCATAAAATTTCCTGATAGAAACAGAGTATACAAATAGCTCCATATATAGTTCTTGTAATCCAATGCCCTATCATCTGCTCACTCTTTTCGCTGTCCAAAAGCCTTGTAGTGGAAAAGAGTTTTTTCTACCGTGCAAAATCCGAGTTTAAATATCATCGGTACTAACGCACCTGTTTTACTGATCCGTACTTGGGGTATAATTCCTCAAGCGACAAAGATTCTGGAACCATCGGAAAATTGTGTCTACGTCGCGGCATGATCTGAGCTTCGTAAGATATTACCTCTCAGAGTTTGCACAATCGTTGAATGTATCATCACACAAAACCACCTGGCATGTGTTTTTGCACTGAAGAAACAAATATGTCCTGCAGTTGGCTTTGTGCGTTGGCCATTTGGCAATTATATTAACCCTGAGAAGGGCAACAATATCTTAAAGCCCTTATATACGGAGAGGGGCAATGTGTTCCTGGACCTTGATGGCCTAGCGGTTAAGGAACTCCGGATCTAACGGCAAGACCCTAGTTCGACTCCAGGCCAGGTCCTTTTCCTCCCATACATTGAAAGCTCTAGCTTGAGCGTGGGTGTGAAATTACTACCTATGACCTGAACTGCTATTGTATTTTATAATGCAGGCAAACGAATTGTTTTTCTTTTCTTTTGAACAGACGAAAGGTGATTTGAATTTCAATGGAAACAAAAACTGCAGATAGTGTATTTGCTATTCGTAAAATCATTTTTTATTTTTGTGCGAAAACGAAAATATTTAGATTTATGAAAACTAAAATTTAAATTTCTTCGTATTGTCTTCCCTTCCTATCATTATCTACGAAGGATTTTTGAATTCCTGTAAGCTAATCCGATATACATTTATCTATGACAAAAGCTTTAATTTGAAAATAGATTTTATTTAACTTGATTTAGGTTTACTGTTTAATATTCTCATATAAACATTTTTATTTGTTCACTTCAGGTAGCCATACTTTTCCTAGCCTCACTCTTGGCTTTTGCCTTCTCACAGCATGTTGAGCATCCGGATGGAAGGAGTGATCACTACCACACACAAGACGTAAGTTCTTTTCCGTTCTCTACACTAAACTAAAATTATATACAAGACGTAAGTTTCATTTAGAATAATTTGTAGCTGCTTGAACATTTAATTTAGGAAATTATAAAAATGAAATTTACTCTAATTTTTATGCTTTCATTTAGAATTGTTTTTGAATGTTCCAAACGCAACATTCTTGCAAAGTTATATGCCTGTTTTGTTAATAAATAATCATGTTATAGCACATATGCTAAAATTTAATTTTATATTATTGTATTCTTCAAGGGTTTTCTTAGATTGTGTTTCACTCAATTTTAAAACTAAATGGTGAATGTAGCTTAATGAATGTAGGTTATTTCAGTCGCGTAGTTTAGGGGCGCCATCGGACGAAAGCCTCGGACGCAAATTTTCAATATTGGATTGGTGAAAGGGAGTTCTTCCCATGGTTTAGAAGGCGCAATACTTAATTTCCCTCGGGCGCTGGCAACTTGCACTACGCCTCTGGGTCATTTTATCACCATTTAATTATTCTCCCCCCATAAAATAAGTGATAACGGTAATAATATCTGCGACTAGAGATAGTATTTAACATGAAGGGCCTATTTTGCTACACTAAAAGTATGTCTTAATGCAGGCCTGTAGTCAGGATGAAGGGGCACCTGGGACACGGCAAAGGACATGTGGGGCACAAAGCACGGCAAAGGACATATGGGGCACAAAACACGGCAAAGGATACATGGGGTAGAAGGCATACAGGGATTGTTATATATATATATATATATATATATATATATATATATATAGCTCGATGGGGCAACTGGAGCCAGTCTCCCGCTGGGCCTGGCTTGGGTACAGGCCTGACAATGTTATATATAAAATCATAAATGGAAAATTCGGAATTAGAAATAAATAGCAGTAATTTAAGAGAACATGCTGTTAATTAATATTAGACTTCAATACGAGTATTTAAGATTTCCTAAGTTTTGAAGACAAACCAGGCTTTTCTCTAATTAGTTTTCTTAAAACAATATAAGTCACAATTTTTCTCAAGCACAGTGTCATGGACGTTTTGCTTTCTTGAGGTTTAAAGAAACAGAGATGGCATGAAGAATAATAATAGAAATATTTGCAAAGGTAGAATTTTATTTGTACTATCGAGGTATATAAAAACTGTGTTAGGAAATTATAAAATCTTAGTTATGAATTGAACAGCACTAAATTTATTAATGATATTTTTGAGATTGCATTTAAGATATCAAACCTTGCCAATACGTTTTATTTTATGTATTAAATAAGCGGGTCAAAAGACAAGCTACAAAAATTAATGATCTTTCTCGGTCATTAATTCTGATTTTGTTTTCTACACGTTTAAAATAACATGATTAAAAAAATTCTTTTTAATTTTCAACATTTTTCAATTAATTGAATACATAAACTTTTTTCCACCATGGGATTTAAAATGTGTAAGTGTTGATATTACAATCAAATTTTAATTTATAATATCTTTGCATATAGATACTGGTTTTTGGAAATTGATATTGACATACGAAATTAACATTTTTATAAAGAAATAATGTTATATATTGTATATTGCTTTTTTGAGGGTGTTGGGAATTTGTCAGGTTCCTGAGCCATTTTTTCCCCATCTTCCTCTTGGCATAATTTATAACTAATTGTGAATATTTTGTAATTGTTTTTCCATTTACCATGCTGAGAAAATAAATTGAATTAAATAATATGTGTGAAAAAAATCAACACCAAACTTTTATTTTATTATGAGCAAAAAATAAGCTTTAACCTATTAATTTCGAGAAATATATCGATCGAGAGGCCCGTGTAGTATGGGCTTGAATGATACAGATTTTACTCACCTCCGTGTTTAAATAATTTTAATTGTTCCGTATATTGTAGCATTGGGCAATTTTTAAATGTTTATTAAAATTTTATCAAGTTATTGGTTTGAAACTAACTGGTAGTCTTCTATGAATGCAATGCTAATTTTGAAATTTTAACGTAATTTTAAAATTAGTTTTATGGAAATATGAATTGCGTGTATATCTAACATATGAAGAATATATTTAATACAGTGAAACCCGTCTTAACGGACACCCCTTATAAACGGTTATCCTGTTTTTACGATCGAATATAAATTCTCCGGCAGAAACTGATTTACAATAATGTATTTCAAACCCTTGCTTAGCGGTCACCCTCAGATACGGACACTCTTTTCATGACTGATTCCAGTAGACTAGAACCCCTGTACTGGCTAGATACGTTTGAAACCCCGCTTTCACTAGAGGCATTTCTCACAACAAGAAACTAAGGATAAACAGGATAAGAGCTAGGGAAAATTTTCTATCCCATTAACAAAAAGTGACAATTGACTCAGATTTGCTCATTCAAAGGACTAATGTTTAATAAAGATTTTGATAATAAATAAATCATATAGTGATACACTGGGCTTAACTAATAAACAATTATCTCAAACATGAAAACTATCTCAATTCAAATTTATTATCATATGTGGTAGTCATTTACTCGACTGACACATAGTGTCCTGTAAGTTTAACGATGGAAAAGGGGTGGATTTAATCTCGCAATTAGAAATATATTTCGATTAAGAAAGGCTGGTGCGTAAAACCCACCAAACAGCTATTAATAAATTTTTTTCTTAGGTAAATAAATTTTAATATTTAACGTTTTGTTGTAAATTTACTTGTTATATTTAACAAATGCTTACGTTCGTTATCTTAAACTTGTCTTACATGCTCAAAAATATACAAGTTTCAGAATTAAGAAATTAATTGACTGAAATGTAATATTTCGGCTACTTTAGAATGACTCCCCTTTTACTGTCACCCTTTTTTACGGACAAAATTTTCTGTCCGACGGGTGTCCTCTAATGAGGGGTTTCACTGTAATTTAATTGAAAAGTACGATGAGAAGCGAAATTCCGTAGTATATTTTAAATTTTATTAATACAATTTATTTTAACAAATAAATTTAATTTAATATAAAACAATATAATAAATGCATAAATTTCATGAATTAACATAAATAAAAGCGTAATAAAAAAATGTGTACACATATTATAGTGAAACTAGTTCAAAACAATGAATCAAAAGAAAGAATCTAAAAAATGTGTTGGTCTTAAAAGAATCGTTCACAAAAATAATGACTCTACTCATCCTAACAGAAAATGTCCGACGCTTTTGACCGAACGTGCCAGCACTTAAGCAGCAGCGAAAGGGTTAAACTGCCAGAATATAGCGATTAGTTGTCAGGTGTTCACAAAGAGCACCAGACATCGTAATAAGAAGCTGATTCCACCTCAGCTTACAAAGCGCGGTCATCGATCGTTCTATTATTTAAACTTCGATGACCTCACTTGAACAGGTATTTTCATTATGGTATGGCCCCGATGGCGATCAAACCTAATATTTGTTATTATTTTTATAATCAAAGATCGGAAAAAATGCACTTTTTACTAAATAGAGTGAAACAAAACAAGTTGATTTACTAAAAATCGAATTCCTAATTTTCGAAAACGTAAGTATAATTGAATTTTTTATTTATAATGGAATTGTTGAGGAATGAGAAGGAAATAATCAAGAGTATACGACGAAACAATGTCACGAGTCTATTTTAAAATCCCTCCTTTTGACATACCAGCTGCTGAAAAATTATTACTGAAGTTTTAATTTATTTTCAATAATGATTTGAAGGTATAATGATCAAGGACATTTATTAATAATGGAGAAGCTCATTTTTTAATTGGATAATTTTTTTTGTGAAAAACTAACAAAAAAAAGGGGTAAATATTTTATATATATAACTCACTGGATATCTTGAAATTTTTTAGTGAATCCTCGTTCTCTTATTTTAAATAGGATGGAGGGAACTTCAACTTTGGCTATGATACTGCTAGATCTGATGGATCACGGGATAGCAGAACCGAAAGAGGCGACGGTTACGGGAATGTCGTTGGATCATACAGTCTTCTAGATCCCGATGGTCGATCTCGAGTAGTTGATTATACAGCTGGTGAGAACGGATTTCAAGCTGTCGTCAGAACAAACGAGCCAGGAACAGCCAATCAAAGTCCAGCTTTCGTGTCCATCAACGCTGATCCTCCAAGAGCAGGCCATGGTGTAGGTCGTCAACAAGGTCCTATTACCATCACTCGCCCAACAACTCACTACACTCGAAGGCAATACACTAGACCAGCATATCGTCCATACAGGTCGACACAGTACAACTATGATCCATACTATCAGAATACACATAATACCCACGGTTACACTGACTATTCGCAGTCTTATTACAATTATGATCGTCCTTATTATAATTACGATCGTCCTTATTATTAGTAATTTAGGCGATGTTGATGCTTGGTGTATGATTTTAAAGCTCAACAAATGGGCACAACGGGCATGGAACTTTCCGAAAACTGTACAAGAAATACACGTGTTCAAATATTTAAATCGATAGTGTTAGCATACAAAACGGGGACTTTACAGATTTTACACGTTAATGCTTAAGGCTAAAATGTAATCATATTTCTGTCTTTCAATCTTTTGTTTGTGAGGACTCTTTAATTATATAACAGTAGAATGGGATACTATGTGTCGGTCATGGTTTAGATCTGTGAGAATGGAAGAAATAAGTCTTTTTAATGTAATGAACCGTTGAAAGTAAGGAGTGATTAGGGAAATATTTATTTACCATATATGTTTCTCCAAATTACTGACGTTGCTTTCGTTATTCTGAATTAATGATAAAATAATTACTTCTGGTACATCCATGGGAAACTATTTATAAATATATGAAATTAATGCATTCTTATGGACATTCAGTGTCTAAGCTAAACCACTTACTTGAAAGTCTGTTTGAAAACGTGCTTTTGAATGTTTCGCGTAAAGTATGAAACTCATATCTTTGTATGGCTTGCTTGAAATTTTTAATTTGATTTGATATTGAAAGCATATATCATTCATGTTTGAAAATAAAAATTTTATTTAAAAGTTTTGTACTTATATGAATTTCAATAATTATTATATATAACACTTTTTTTCCAATATCTACTAAAATTCAATTTCTTTCCCGATCTTTCTCCATATGTTCAGTATAATTCTGACATGCAGTGTTCTATTTAAATTTTTCGACAGCTTCTTTAGTTAAACCTTATATCCCCGATCTATATGTGAAATTTTTTTTTTGTAATTTTACGTGTCAAAATTACACAGCGACTTACCTGAAATCATGAAC
>QLNU02015360.1:7927558-7985197 GCA_006491805.2 Dysdera silvatica | reverse complement strand
GTAAGTAAGAAAATTTTACTACCAACACGGGGATACAAAAATGGGCGGTGGATATAAAAAGCTTGACTACCTCTGACCTAATACTTGCCATGAACCAAAGTAAGTTCCAACGAGTTGAGGTACAGGAAAAGGGGCCTCAGGACCCCCCATTGGATATCAAAACACATTACCTTCTTTAAACCTAATTAAGCCCATTTCCATTTAATTTTTGAATTACTACGCCGATGTCTAGTTATGATAATTGGTGTTTCATTGCACTATACATTTATACTCCGAGAATTTTTGGTGATTTCACATTTTATCAAACGCCGTTATGTTAGGTACGAAGCACTGAGAGAAAATGAAATAGTTATCATTGAGAAATAGATGACAATTTTTTGGATAAACTTTTGATTAAGTTGTTGTCGGATACGTACGCTGTATAAAGAGTAATGTCTGGCTTCCAAACTTCTGAACTGGGCACATTCAGGGACTTTATACCTCCATATTCTTCGGGCTCCCAAGTTAAAAAAGCATCCTCCCACATCTAAAATCAAAATAAAATTATCCCATAATATTTTTCACATTTTTGAATAAAGAAATGTGTTTGTCACAGATGGTGTACACAAAAATTACAATATGCAGAATAGCAGATATAGACGTCAATCTGACATATTTTTCCATAAGCCATATAATATTGATATGCACATTTTATTATTAAACTAATTTAGCAAGATGAAGAATACCACTTTTTGTATTACCGTATATGAGTACTATTACATGAGTAAAACCAATATGACTTGTCCCCGAAAATAACAAGAGATTTAAACTTTCCACAGGACCAATTTTTTTTATCCGAATTCTTTATCTATTAATCCACCCATCTCCCCAACCCAAATATTATAATTATATTCTTACATAAACAAATGCTATTCATGTTCATAAAGTTATCTGGTAATTTGTTCAAATATATATTTATTTTCTAATATGCTCCGGTTTTAAGAGAAGAACTAACACGGATTATGTGTATGAGAATGATTCTGTTTTTTTTTTTTTTTAGAAGGTCGTAATCACCTCTTTTGTCCTCCCTGTGATATTCGAAGAAGCTTGATGCAGTTGTAAATTCTAGGTTTTACTTCAGATTGTAATATTATCAACCCTGCTATTCAGCACTAACAAGGAGAACCCACAGTGAGAGCACCGCCGATTTTGATGAAATTTTTTTTGATGAAAGTATAGCCAAAATAAGGAAATACGTGTCTCGGCATTCGTGCCAATGCGGCTAATTTCCAGAGACATGGATTTTTAAAGATTTTGCATCCGATATATGAGCTTATAATAAGACATCCTTTGCAAACTAATCGGTAGCTTAGTTGGTAAGTTACCGGCCTAGCGCTTCGTGTTTTTGCGTTCGATGCCCGCGAAAATCGGTCACTTCTTTAATTTTTTAATATGTATCCTTTTTACATGTTTGCTTATGTATTTTTATTAGTAAAAATACTTTGCTTACAATCGGATTTTTTTCATAAACTTACTTTAATAAAATTCATATTTACATATTTAATTCTGTGATACTATTTTTCGCAGTTATAATTTTTACACGAATTTTAATATTTTATTGAAGAGTTGTAAAGGTACAAAAAGTTTAGGAGTTAGCTGTAAGTTTTTATGTGAATATAACTTTTATAAAATTTGCGTACTCATTGTCAACCTGTGAAGGGATGAAATTACACCAATAACGCAGTTTTGTTTTATTTAAGGATGGGAAGATTTTTTCTGAAAACTTTTAACAATTCCATTAAATAAAAAAGAAAACTGCGTTAATTCGTCTTATTTTGTCATTGTTAATCGTTGCAGTCATTCACTATTAGCATCTATTACGCCTAATATTTTTTTAAATATATTTTTCTATTGACAAACGCATTTTTAGTATGTAATCTTTTATTTTATAACATATAAACATCATTTTATTTTATAACATATAAACATTTTATGTGTATCTCATTTATGTGCATTTTATTTATATAGAAACATTTTATTTTATAAAATGCAATCAATTTTATTTTAAAACTGACTGACGTGAACATATTTTTTGTGTATCACTATCGGAGGTGTCGGAATTGTTTACTGGTACACAATTTTGGATGATAATTATCATAAAAACAATAAAAACATAAAAAAATTCTACAACGTGAGCATTTTATAAATGAATTGTTCGAACAACTGATTTTCTTTGTCTAATATCATCTGGAAAACAAATACCATCTACATTTTCAAAAACGCTTCTTTCGTTTGTTAACTTTGCAACAAACCAAGAGTACTGTAATGTATTCTTAAAATTCGGCGCCGAAAGTTGATTATAAATAAGTGAATGGATCTTCAAAGCATCTATCTGCTCGCGTGTTTAAATGACTATTTTCTTGTAAGATTTCAACACAATTTTGTAACCTTTTAATGAAATTTTTTACTTGACGGAAGAAGTACACATCACGAGGTTGACAGTATGGGGTACAATGAGGTGGAATTACTTCAACAGTAGAAGAAGAGGTGCCGTCGTCATTTGTAAAAACATTATTAAAGTGTGCTGGATCTACTTAACTACATAACAGGCTGGATGGCTACACCAAAACTTTTTCTACTTTTCAACTTTTTAATAATCAGCAATTAAAATTCGAGTAGAAATTATCACTGGCAATAAGCGTACAATTAACTTAATTACATAAATATGAATTTTATTAAAGTAAGTTTATGAACAAAATCCGATTGTAAGCGAAGTATTTTTACTAATAAAAATACATAAATAAAAATGTAAAAAGGATATATATTAAAAAAAAAAGAAAGTGATCGATTTCCTCGGGCACGAAGCGCTATCCCAGTAACTATCCAACTAGGCTGCCGGTTAGGTTGTGGCGGATGTCGTATTTTAAGCTTATATATCGGATGCAAAATCTTTAAAAATGCATATCTTCGAAAATAATGCGCATTGGCACGAATATCGAGATACGTATTTTCCTTATTTTGGCTCTATTTTCACCAAAAAAATTTCATCAAAATCGGCGGGCACTCACTGTGGGTTCCCCTTGTTAGTTGGATTGGAACTTGAAATTGGTGTTAATTTTCTTTGGGATTATGTCTATTAGGACTCTCGATAATTTTGTTTGGGTTTATAATATTTTTTATATGATAATGGCTTTTACTTTGCAGGGCGATTTAGAATACTTTTACGAAGACATTTATCTATATCAAAGACAAAAGTCAGTTGACGATTATCATTCACTGAGAGCGTTTCGGAAGAAGGTTTGCAAAGACAAAACGAAACGTCAATTTTTGGAGTAATTAAACTCACTTAATAATTTTATCATACAGCTTGAACTCGAAAGTTGTTTACAATTTGATTCAGAATAGATTTTACGGCGATTATCTTTAAATCGTCGGTCGTAGAAAAAATGTCAGATGGGAAAATGTATTCAAATTATATTAGGACGTTGAATATATAATTTATTTTACGAGGTGTTATAGATGTAAAAAATATACGGAGTTTGACTTTTTATACGGGCCCACTAACACAAAACTTCCAACTAGAAAATATTGCCCTATATAATTAGTCAAATACAAAATATTTCGTGTTTCTACGTGGAATAGTCACAGAGATATGGTATATGTAAATTTTTTAATTTAATCGCCAAGTAATTAGGGGCCATATACAAATTGAAAAAAAAAAAAAAACACCAGAAAGAATTCACATGCGATTCATTTTTTTCCAGAAACAATCAATTAAGGTTTCTATTATTTCGCAAAAAAGAAAGAAGTTTATAAGCAATGAAATTGAACTTTTAACAAGTCCGCAAATATTCTACTTGAAAATATAAATTTTCTTTATTTGGATAATTAGATGTAGAGCAATATTTTTTCTAATTGGAATTTTTTGGTGGAAGGCAATCAAAAGTTAAACTCCGTATTTTTGTAAATATACAACACCTTGTAAAATAAACAAATTCAAAATCCTCAGAAAAGTTGAATACTCCCCACTCCGCAGTTTTTTTTGATGGACTAACGCTTAAAAACCTTACAGTAATATCTGTTCTGAATGACCCTGTATAGCTTATTGCAAATCTACAAAGATATCCCCAATGATCTGAAAGGAGGAATGCTCTTGCCCTTTTCTTGATCAGACTACCCAATATTCTCCTGCCATTGAAATAAAATTATAATAATTATAGGTTATGCTAATCAAGCGGAAGGTTTATAATTTTATGCAAGCCACTGGTATACAGGGTGTCCCAAAAACATTGACCGCAGCTCTAATTCCGTAAATATTGACCCTAGACATATGTATTAAATTGAAAAGTGGCATAAAAAAAAGATGCAGAATTTTATGAAATCGATTGTGGTGGATTATTTTTCGAAGAAATACAAAATTTAAATTTTTGTACGGTCCCTTTACACAAAAATTCCCAATGAGTAAAATATGCCCCATACTCCAATAGTTCAATATACAAAATTTCAGCATTCTAGTGGGAAAAGAACCAGAGATATCAAAGTCCAAAATAACTGACTAGCAACACTTTTTGAAGGGAGCAGCAATAGGTACATGCCGTGAAGAGGGAAAATTCATTCTGCTAAATCCCGTTATTTTGGGTCTTGATATCTCTGGTTCTTTTATCCACTAGAATGCTGAAATTTTGTATATTGACCTATTGGATTATGGGGCACATTTCACTTATTGGAAATTTTTGTGTACAGGGACTGTATAAAAATTTAAATTTTGTATTTCTTCAAAAAATAATCCTCTGCAATTTTAATCGATTTCATAAAATTCTGCACCTTTTCTTATGCCACTTTCCAATTTAACACATATGTCTAGAATCAATATTTAATGAATTAGAGTCGCGGTGAAGGTTTTTGGGACACCCTGTATATCAATATGTCTCCTTAAAAAGTAAAAAGAAAGAAGAAACAAACAAAACAACACGTAAAAAATTAAAAGTTTTTGCAACAGAATGTTCTTTTTTTGACCTTAAGTATTATTATTATTATAACGCTAGCCGGACAGTTTATTTCAAAGTAGATCAAGGAACTAATTTTAATTGTTTATTGTGAAAAACTTGTCTGTTGTTATATTGTGCTGGGCTTCCGCAGTGATTATTCTATGGAGATCGGCTTAAACACCATTGAATGCTAAAAAAAGTAAAGGCTTATATGATAGAAAGCGATCTCTATGACTTTACATGTCCTTGACTCACACCCATCACAAATAATCATATACCATTCAGCATGTGTAGATCAACAACCTTGTCCTTCTACCTTCTACGGAAGTGCGTATATAACCCTTGGTCAGTAGTTGGGATTATTCTCTAAACGAATGATATTCCAGAATGAATTTCTGAACGAATGATATTCCTGAATGAATTTCTGAACGAATGATATTCCTGAATGAATTTCTGAATGAATGATATTTCTGAATAAATTTCTGAACGAATGATATTCCTGAATGAATGGCATTCCTGAATAAATGGTATTCCTGAATGAATTCCTGAACGAATTCCTGAATGAATTCCTGAACGAATTCCTGAATGAATTCCTGAACGAATTCCTGAACGAATTCCTGAGCCAATTCCTGAACGAATTCCTGAGCGAATGAAGTTTTCTGAAATGCAATTCAACGAAGTCAAAATTCAAATTCTCTCATTAATTTGAGTTCGTTTTCTCACTCTTGGCTAATTATTCGAGGAGCAGAAGATGGACAAATTATTTCACAAGCTTTACCACAGATTTAACATAATTGAGTACAGATATGGAATAGTTTTTTTAAAGCAATTTTAGAAATGCGAGCTGCAACGATTTGTAACAATGAATTTCTCGGAAAATTAACTTTTATGCTGTTTTTACTATCAGTTTTTTTTAGAAAATTCAATAACTGCTTTAACAATTTTGTCATTCGTTTTTGAGATATCAACTTCAACATTTCTTTTGGAGCAGAAAAGGAATTTTTATTTTCAGCTTCGAAATCTATATAACTTTATTACATATATTATACATTATATATGTATATATATTATTCATTATATATTACATATATTATTTATTATACATTACTATATATAAATTTGATATTATCAGTGTAAGAAATTCTTTTTCGAATGATTTTTTTTCAAATGAATGTTTTTAAACGTCTCCAATAAAGGAACGGAAAACCGTACTATTTGATTTTGTTTCACACACACACACACACACACATATATACGTCACTTCGATTTTGTCCAGCCATAATTGGCATATATTGGTTTACAAATGGATACACAAATGTATTATACATACTATATAATACTCATTACATCAGCTTAAATTGTTAAAATATAATGATTGCTCCCGTTCCATCGTATCCTTGTCTACGCACGTGTGATAAATCCAGCCCAATATTCCTTACCTGAGTCTTAATGTGGCGGCTAGTCTTCCTCTCGTTAAATTGTATACAGGTAAAAATTCCAGAAAATCTTCTTCAAGCATATAATTTTCATCAAAAAACCTCATATTTTTAGCCAAGTGTTCGGTACTCCTTCATTTCATTTTCCTTGATATAATTCCTGCTCAGGGGGGTGTTGCGTCATCGCCCCCATCGCCCCTCCTTTATATCAGCAGGTGATAGGCGATTGAATTTTTTGCAAAATAGAAAGCTAGAAAGCACCAAAAATATTTTTCAAAACATAAATATTTTGGAGCACACATAAGACGATTTCTGTAATCAACATTCTATGAAAAAATATATTATTGAGAAAATGCAAAGAAATGGGGGAAAAATCTTTAAAGAAAAGGTAAAAAAAGTATGTATATTTTCTTTTATCAGAAAATTATCCAAAGATTTCGGGGGTGGCACGTGCCCTGTGTGCTCCCCCTGGCTACGTCAGTGGTATCTATCTTATCCTAAAGCCACTTTTATATATACTGTGATTCTCACGAAATGAGATTATTCTGCTTTTCTTATTCTTTTATATAAATTTGTATTTTTTAGATGGTACCTAGAGCCTTCGCTGGCATCTAAAATTTACCTTCATAATTCATTTATTTAAGAGAATTTAGATACCCTATATGCACTTCAATTTTTTTTGGGAAAACAACCACGATGTGTAGGGGACTCCCCGAAATAGCAAAATTTAAAAAGAGAATAAATACTTTAGAAGCATTTGGCTCCTTAGGCCAGAAGTTATTTATACATGCCTCCTATTTTTATTAAAATAAAGAGCCTAAAAATAACGTAGGGCCTCTTGCTTTCTTTTATTATACTGTAACTACGCTCCTGATACGAGAGCATAATAAGCACTTAAAATACAGACTAGGGCTAGATCAGAAAATAATGTGCTCTCTCTTTTAACACATATTTTTATTATATAAGCTCAAACACCCAGTGACAGATTTACCGATAGGCTAAGTTACCCTACGGCGGTGAATTTTCGACGAAAAGTTTGGCGCCGAGCAGTTTGCAAAGGCAAACTTTTTTGGTGATCAATTGAATTATTAATTTCTATTTGTTACGTTCAGAGGCATAACTAGGCATTAGCACAGGGAAAACTGCCATAGGTGCCGCTTTGAGAGATTTTCAAAAGGTGCCAAATTTGCGAATACTTGTGAAGAGACGAATTTTTAATAATCGCCAGGGGCGTCTAATTAAGAATTCGACAAAAGCGCCAAAATATCTGTCATACCTCTAGTTACGTTTGGTAAGATTAAGCGGCAAAATATGTCAGCCTACAGGCGGTAAAATGTGTCAGCCTACAGGTGGCAAAATATTATAGCACACAGGCGATAAAATATGTTAGCCTACAGTCGGCAAAATATATCAGTCTACAGGCGGCAAAATATTTCGGCATACAGGTGATAAAATATGTCAGCCTACAGGCGGCAAAATATTTCAGCCTACAAGCGATAAAATATGTCAGCCCACAAGCTATAAAATATGTCAGCCCACAGGCGGCAAAATATGTCAGAGCTTATAGGCGGCAAAATCGTGAATCCACCTCTGCAAATACCAATATTTTACTGTATTAATAACAGCAAAGTGTGATACGTTCGAATAGAAGAATAAAATTTTTCGACAGTGCAAATAGCGTACAGTTTTATTAGTAGCATTTCGTAGCCAGAGTGTACATGCTTATGCATACATTTCTTATCGTCTCTAAAAGGCTTAAAAGGAAATGGGTAAAACGCATCACTAGAGAAAACTGGCCAACGATGAGTAATTGACAGCGTCATTACGTTATATGCTGCAAATCGTGTTTTTAATTTTGACGTGCTTTATTTAGCAGTTATAGATATTTCAAAGTATGCATGATATGACTGGAAATTTGTGTTGTGAAATCTTGAGATCACTTTTTTTAAAATGTGTATCCGATAATTTGCTTCTTTGTAAGTGCAAATTATCTTTTAACGTACAGCTAATTATATTTCATTATCTCTTTTACACCAGTCACGGTTTTTAAAATCTCATTTTTTGTGACATTAATTTCAGGTAAGTTATGGTACGTTGGTAAAAGGCTTACATCTCTTATTGAAAAAAAAAATAAATAAAAAGAGGGAAATTTAGAAATTCAGACTGAAGGATATTTAATTATATATTTTTGGGGGAATAAACGATCTTCTGGGATAAAATAGTCACCGAAATTGATAAAATTTATGTAATAATTGACGTCTCTTCATAATGATATTGAGATACAACAATATTCGAATTCCTGGGGAAAATGCACGTCCGAATATACGGGTCGGCGCATAAGGTAGATGAAATCAGTATCCGCTCACTAAAATGTCACTTGCATCCTGACTTCAAACGGAACTGACCGGCGGAAGTGATGAAATCCATTCAATTTCCTTCAAAGTGGGTCGATGACCTTTATTAAAATTTTGACTTAAAGTCAGCATCATTTTTTTTTATTTAACCCATTTCATTTACTTTATACTCTATTTTTAAAATAAGCACATAATACAAAATTTGGTACTACGTAAATGTATTTGCGTATATTCATTTCAAAATTAATCGAAGCATGAAATATTATGTGACGAACAGAGAGTACAGACTGACATCTAAATAGCCATTAATCGCATGGATATTGTTAATAAACGAAGGAAAATTACATTATGTCTACCTAAATTATGAAAAACAAAATAAAATGATAAATATTTGGTGAATAAACATACTGTAGCTCAAAAACTCCTTTTTACATGATTGAAGAGTATAGAGTATGTGAATATTTGTGGCACTGACATACGGTGCTGACGTTGATGAGGGTCATAGCCTCACATTTTGACGCAATACATATACATATGAATCTATAATGTGGTAGCTCTGTAACTTCCCTTATGAACTTTCTGTGTGCGCTAGTGATTTGTCGCCACATTGAACTTGCGACCATAAGTCGCCAACTCACATTTTGATTTACGATTGAAATTTAAATTCATTTAAATTAAATTATTATAAATTATTAATTAAACAATATATATAAAACGATATAAATTAATTTCACTGAAAAAATTGAATTATTTCGAAATAAAATATAATGACAGGCTCATAATTATGCCTATAGCACTAATTTAACTGGCAAATGAATTTACACAGTGTGTGGCATAGGTTGCGAAGTGGTTTAAATTATCTCAACATTTTATTTATTAATTTATTCTGTTCTTATCCATAATAAAATTTATAAAATGCTTCGATAAGCGTTTTTTCAACTTGCTTTCTTATTTCACCTCTCTCTGTTTTAACCGAGGGTGTTTATATATTCCTCGTGGATTGCTGGCAGGCCTGTGTACAGGGTTCTAAAGAGGTGAGTATTTGTGATAAACAGGGGAAGTGGTTTCGATGGAAACGAATTTTTTTCTCATAAGGAATTATATTTCACAATTGATGATATTGTTTAACTGAGAAGGGTTTAACACCCAAAACTTATCTTTGTGTATTTCCTGGATCCACCAACGTAGCGTTTTCAAAGTTATTGGAGTGGGGAGGGGCCCAAGCACATATTTTGTTCAGTTATATATTACAGCATATGCGCAATAACAAGTTATTTCCAATTATTGAGGGCTCGGGCCCATATAACTATGCGCCTATGCCTGGATCTCTAAATATTCAAACGAGAAGTTCAGTTATAATAATACGTCGTCGATTAGATCTCATATATTAAATCTTAATTATTTATTAGATCTTACAAGACGTCGAAGCCATTCCTAGTTAAGGCTGTTTATTTTAAATATGAAAAATTTTTTGAGCATTATTTACTCTTATCCAAGTGCTCTTTTCAATTTTGTTCACATACGTTAGTTATTTTAAAGATAGATCTCTTCATACTTTTCTGAGTTGTTTTCAAGTTTTATATTCCTCTTTTGCTGGACCATGTTTCCAACGGATACACACACGCCTAAATTTAGAGGTAGTATATAGAATGAGAATTGAAGCAATTGGTGCAGTTAACAAATCTCCAAAATTAATTTATTATAGTCAATGATATCAATATCTAGCATTGTAAATGTAAATTATGGCTTAATCAATAATTAAATTAATGCAGTACTCTAAAAATTTATACTGTTGATATTTTAACCAATTTTTTTAATTAAATTGATATTTTTTTTAACTCAATTTTAAACTCAAGATTGACTAACATATTCGGAATGACAAAATAGTTTTAGTTCGTTACTTTCACCAAAATTTGTTTTTCATTCATTTAATTCCCACAGAATGAATACGTCGAAATACATTTTAAAATCATTATTTTCGAAAACTATGAAGAAAATTAATTTTAATGAATGATATTCCATCATTACGGATTAGAACTCTCAAACTTTAATCACAAAAATCATTAGTATTTGCTGCGCTATGTATTGTTATTACTCGAGATTATCTGTTTTTTGACAGGTTTCGCATCATCAGTGAAGGATGTTGCTACTGAGTAAGTGGACAGTGAGTTTTGTGGAAGCTGTACATTAGGTTGTGCTAATGGAAGGGGCTCGTGCTCTTTTATGAAAAAGCAGCCAATGGCCTAGTACAAAGGTCAGAAACCTACGGCATGTGTACCTCACATGACGCACGGAATGTAGGGCTTAATTTCTAACAAAAAAAAAGTGAAGGAGCCCTAATATTATGATAAATCGATTAAAAAATCAAATGGCTGCAAAAGAATCGATAAATCATATCAATTGTTTATGTCCATTTTTCTGGACAACAAAATGCTTGACCTTAATCACAAATTCATTACTTTTTCACACTAGCGTCTATTTTGGGGCTCCGGCTAATATTTAAATAATCGCCAAAAATGAAGAAGTACCGGAGCCGGGCTCCTGTGGGCTCCCGCCCAATTTAAGCCGTGACAGAGCGATTGAAAACTTCGGAATGTGGTTGCTAAAATTCGAAAGAGATATTTTCTCAAAAAAATAGTAATAAAATAAATAAATAAAAAATGAAATTCCCTTTTCCACATATCTTAAAATGGACTGTTTCTAGACATTCATTCACATCATTCATTCACATTCACATTATCTGACCTCTTGAATGACAGTTCTATTATTATTAAAATGGATTATTAAAATGGACTGTTGCTAGACATTCATTCACATCAAGGATTCATACACATCATTCATTAGCATTCATTCACATCATCTGACCTCTTGAATGACAGTTCTATTTTCACCCAAAACTTCCTTCTTTTATGTGATCCTGCCTTAACCTCTGTCTTAACACTCACGTCTGCTCGTCACATGACTACGCAAAAAGGCAGCATGGAAAAGTTTGTAAAAGTAAATAGTGGAAGCAGTCAATACTGTCAAAACATCTGATGAAAAAGGAAGCACAAATTTCCGTGGTTAATATATTGGGTCTATTATGACACGTACTATCTGGAGAAATATTTGATTTAGCAAAAACATTTAAATTGCAATTATTTATTACTTTTCGTCATTACAAATGTATAAATTAAATGCTACTAATAGGTTTTAACTGATTGTTTTCTCTAGTACGCGAATTTTTAATTAAAAATGCGTATTCTTATTTAAAATTTATGCATTCATCAAATAATTTCGTACCCAAAGATGTTTTATAAATTCACAGTACAAGTATTTATTTCCAGGTCAGACTTTAGAGAAATCTGTTATACTTTCATAACTTTATTCACTTTATATAACCTTCAAGTTCTATCGCCTCTCAAGTGCTAAACACAACCTAAAGTTTAACCTTTGTTTATGCATTTTCCGATTTCCAAAATATCAATGCAGTTATTTTTAATTTTACAAAATACGTAGCTAAAAATGAACTTCATGAACCTTGTATTTACACATGTTTTTCGAAGTTCACTCATACATATATAAGTTATTAGCTTTGAAGTTTCGTTGGGGCGTTTTTTGGCGGTGCTTGGCGAATTTTCGACGGATGCTGTCGGTTTTGATCGGAAATGGTGGAATGAATGTATGGGGTCAGCTCGCGCGAGAGCGGTCAGTATAGAGCTAATAAGGAATCGTGGATTTTATGGAATCAGGTGAAGATACTACCTATCGTTTAAGACCCTTTTGCTTTCTATGTATTGTGCTTTATTTAAATAGAAATCAAATTTTCTCGCATTTCGAAAACAAATGCAAAAATTCATGCTTGGGACGATAAACAGGATGTAAAATCAGAAACTGTAGCGATCTGCGACATCAACGTAACACGATTACTGGTAGCAACGATCTGCATCGTTGAATTTTATGAGAAGAAAGCAACGTCGGGGCAGAGTCCGAACAGACGGTTGTCTGCTAAATGTTTCTGTGGCAACTGGTTGAGGTGTGCAGGTTACACTTTAAAACGACTTGCATTTTCACTATCAGCAGCCAGCTTCTTTAACATCTCATCAGCCTGTTTTATTATTTATTTTGAATCAGTGACGCTTCGTATTGACTGCAGTGGACATAATTCAAATAATTCTAAGTACTCCGGAGAATTTTCGGTGAACATTTAACGTTGTTTTTTGCATTCTGGCTTCACCATCGTGTGGTCTTCATTTGTATGCAACGTAGATATCGAAGTATTGCTCGGGATATCTTTGCGATTTAAAGTTTCTACTAACATTGATGTGTAATCTAGAAGAAATTTCCGCAACACATTCCGTAACTTTATTGATACTCACCTTTTGCAAAAACCAATTTTAACCATCATTTAGCTGTACATATTGAAAACATCATTGACCATGTCCGTGTGGAAATTTTGGAATCACCAAAAGTCAAAAATCAACAAAAGTAAATCCGAAATAAGTAAAGATTGCATCAACCACCAGGATCCCGTTATCGAAGAACTTGAAGAATTGGGAGAATTTTCGTCGGACAGTTCACCTACATTTGAAAGACATAAGAACAGACATCAAATGTCTGTTTCTCGATCTGGTCGATACAAGCAAAAGCTCAAAAAACGATCGGGTATCCTCAACCATCCGGAATTACTGGAATCTGCTTTGCTGCGAGGCCATCAAGAGAGTTCTAGTGGAATGGAAAGGAAGAGTTCTGAAGATTGCCAGACTTTGCGCGAAGAAAACAAGTTGTATGGATTCCAACGGTTTGCATGCGAACACTACATCAAAAATAAACGCAAAGACGACTTTAAGCTTGAAACACCTCGAATTTGTGACCTACAACAAAGATCCGAGGTTCGAGTAGTTGCTATATAACTATAAAATCTTCAAAGTGAACTTCCGCGCTAGGTGTTCAAGTGACGATGTGAGGATTTTAAAATATGTTGAGAAAATCGGTATGTAGTTTTTACATGAATATCTAAAGCGTTTCCTAAAACTATTATTCATTCGTAAATTCGGGTAAAAAAAACTTTCACTGTCATGTTTCATTAGTTTAGTGTGAACATTCATTCATGTTAATTTAACTAATTTATTTTTTACTTGTTTTTTAAAAGTATTTGATATGAGCCAATTATTTTAAAGAATTTAATACCGAACTTGAAGGAATGCTAAATCATTGCATGTATTTTATACTATATGCGGTGTTTGAATTCCATCGTATTTCAGTCATTTTTATAAATGTTAGGATAGCATAAGCCTGGATTGCTATATTTGAATATATTGAGATAATAGTTTATTTTCATTTTTTTATTACCAATAATTTGATTCAATATTTTCCTAAAAAAATAATGTGAACAATTCGAATTTATCGTATGTCATATGTCAGTTATAACATGATCGTGAAAAAAAAATAAAATATAAATATATATAGAAATAAAATACAGGGTACCAGGGAGGAAATTACATAAAAAGGTTAAACACTGGTAAAATAGCAATGAAAAAGATCACTCAAGCTTTCGGACGCATCAGCAGCAGTCCTTCATCAGGAGTAATGACGATGTTATGTTTCTGTCTCTTTTTTATACTTGAAATTTCTGGAAAACCCTTCATCAGAGTAGTCCCGCAGAATGGGAAAACCCAATGAGAACCAATGGGAGGCCTCCAATAGAATCATGGAAGAACCCCAATAGGGACCAATGAGAAACCCACACTGCGGGTTACCTAATTTGGGGATGTCTCATACATTTCAGAGTAAGAGTTGTTTATAAGTTTCTGGAAGTGGTTGTGATGTATTAATGGCTTTCCCGTGTAGTTTGTAAGTTTCCCAAGATTCTAAGAAGAGTCTACTATTCTTGTTTGTGATGTGACGGTGTAGTATTTTTGTTGAGTCCCAGTCGGGTTCGTGTCCGTGTTGTAAAGCGTGTTCTGCCAGACGTGAGGCTATGTCTCCTTTCGCGAGTGCTTGTTTGTGTTCTTTTTTTCTTGTTTTGATCATTCTTTTTGTTTGTCCTATGTAATGTTTGTTGCAGTCTTTGCATGGTATTTGGTATATTGCGCCTGTGAGATCTTCTGGTGGAACTGGGTCTTTAACTTTTGTAAGTTGTTTGCGAAGTGTTGTGACAGGGGAATAGAATGTTTTGATATTTGCCTCTTTAAGGATGCGAGAGATTGTTTCGGAAATGCCGTGAATATATGGAATAGATATGCGGGTGTGAGATGTATTGTTTAAAGATGTACTATTGGGTCTACAGTTTCTGAGAATGAATCGTTTAGGGTATCCATTATTTTTAAGTGCCGTGTGTATGTGTTTTGTTTCTGTGTTTGAAAGTGTTTCATTACTGCAGTGAGAATTCGCTCTAAGACTTAATGTTTTAACAACGGAAGCTTTGTGGCATGTTGGATGATGCGATTTAAAATCGAGATATCTGTCTGTATGTGTGGGTTTACGGTAAACTGAGGTGAAGATTGAGTTATCGTGAGATCTGTGTACAAGAACGTCTAGGAAAGGGAGTTTATTGTTCTGTTCTGTTTCGTATGTGAATTTTATATGTGAGTTTAAGTTATTAAGGTAATGGAAGAAGCTTTGGAGTGTATTAGTTTTAAGTACAACAAACGTGTCGTCGACGTATCTTTTCCAGAATTTAATGTTAAAATTCGGTGAAGATAAAGCAGTTTCCTCAAATGTATATATATATATATATATATAATTAATTAATAGTGACCATAGGTTGTGACCTAATTCGTAAAGAAAAAAATTATTACACTAATTTTTTTTACATATGGGTTGACTATATTTTTCATTAAGGTAAAATATTAATAATGTGTAAAAAAGATTCCGTAATGTAAAACGAAAAAGCATTTAGTATTTGTTATACATAGATATTTCATTTCATAATCACAAAACTGTATGTGAATTAAAGGTGAATTTGTTTAATATGTCATTTATCAACAAATAGGAATAGTTGGTTACATGCCATCGAAAATGAGTTTAATAGATTTCAACCAGTGACGAGTTGACAAAAGCGTGCATTTTAATATATCAATAACTAACACGCAATACGTGTTTTTCCATACAAGAATTATATTCTTAGCTAGAAGCAGATAAAAGGCAGCCCGGAAGCTTTTCCCGTCACAAGAAAGGAACAAAAAAAACTGAAACGGAAATATTTCTGCATTGTTAAGGTATCTATATATTAAATCCACCGTATAATTTACCTCAGTGTTGTTTAAAATGTGTTCCGCGAAACTTGGGAGTTCCGCAACAACATGGGCGCCCATACTAGTATTTCTAGGGGGGGCTGAGAAAAATTATTACTTTCTTCTCAAAGCTGTCAAAAATTTTAGTGAATGTACAAGATACCAAAACGCTACAAAAATAATTGATACTGCTTGACAATTAGTAATGAGCTAAAAAGTACCTTATTTTAAAATGTGACTGTAAAACTTTTGAAAGTAAATGCATAGCAGGTTCGGGCAAATAAAATTTTTAAACGGCTAGGTGGGGGGGCCCGAGTCCCCCTCTCTGACCCCAATATGGGCGTCCATGTTCCAGGGATTTCACAAGCAGTTTCTAAAACATCACCGAAATTATAAGAAAATCTTTAAACTCTGTAATTTTTTCCCACCCCTCAGACAGAGTTGACATGAAAATGTAACCGCCATTTTTTTTAAATTTAATACAACCAAACTTTGTGACAATAAAAAATAAAGCCTTTTATCGCATTAATGCTTTTCATGAATAAAATAATACTTTTCATGAATAGAATGACACTTCATGAATACATGTATCATTTAATAAAAAAAAATTCATGCTTCTGTAACAATTTTTATAAGAGTATTATCTACATTTATATACCGATTTATATTTCTTATTTTTATGCTTATGTGATCAATAATAGTTCTTTAAGTTTTTCTTAAGTAAAATTTACAGAAGGATTTCGTGGCAAGGCATATGGTAAGAAATGGGTTTCGTAGGACAGGAAGATTAAGAACCACTGATTTATCTCATGTACTTTAATATAAACTCTTGCATGATTTTCTAATATATTTTAATTTAAGTAATAATACATAATGAGTGCCGGATTTACTCGTAGGCCAAGTAGGTGCGGGACTAGGGACCCACGATTTTGGGGCCATGGGTTTGGTGATATTGATGGTTAAGCTTTATTGAATCTCAATTTTAGACCTGAAAGTTTCGTACGTTTGATGTATCTATAGTTGGGTTCATCATACCACCTGAAGGTCCTCTGTTCAATAAAATGTTACGAATTCGGCATTTGGGCACCTATTTTCTTATTTAGTCCATCTGCTTGCACATGATACAGTTAGTCATACGTAATAATATTCGGAATTATTACATATAATAAAATTCCCCACAAAAAACACAAAAAATTCGCTCTGGAGGCTTTGTGTGTTGACCATTATTTGACAGTTATGTTATCCCTGTGAAGGGTAACAATATCTTGTAACATAATACAGTTACATGCACACACATGGAAATCTACGGGGGTCTACAGGCATGACCATTAAAACGCCTTCCATTTTCTACTCAGTTTTCTTTCTGGCAATTTACAACATCAGATGGCCTTACAACAGAACTTCATTAAAAAAAAAAGGCCAAAATTCTACATTTTTTAAAATTATCGCTATAGCTTCCGCGGTGAGACGGAACACCTTCTTTAGGGGTCCATTCTGTCCTTTCAGCATAGAACATAAACGCCCATGTAAATTTTTCAAAAAAAAAAAATTACATGGGAACGAATTAGTTCCAAAACTCAATTTTTTAATTTTTACATAAAAATCAACCTAAATAAAGATAAATACTTCAGAGAGATAAGGGGGTGGGGCCTCGACCCGAGCCTCCTCCTTCATTATCTAGCTATGGGCGCCTATGTCTTAGGGCCCCATCAAAACTTTAATCTGGTACTGTATATAATGCATTTTTATTAATTCATTTTAACAATATCATGCTTTCCGGCGGCCGAAATTACTTTTTCTCATAATTGAGGAGGTACACAAAACAATGTTTTATCAAGTACATATCAAACTTTATGAATAATTAAATTTGAAAAAAATCTATGGTATCAAAACTCTTTTACGACTTCTCTATCCAAATTAAATTCATTCGTCAACTTAATACTTCATCCTTCCCAATATCATACGCTCTCAAATGAGGCCATCATTCTACATAAAAAATGCTTTGTTTTAATGAAGTCAATGTCAAGTGAAGGCATTCTGCCTTCACTTGACAAAGGGAGCAGTTGGCTCCCGAAACGTCGTGTTTTTAAACCTTACGCCAGTGTCGAAATAACTGTTTTATAGCTTACTAAAAATAAAATGTCTGTTCTCCTTTCTATTAAGTCTTTAAAAATGATGTGAATCAAGGCAACCAAAATCGAGGAAACTATGATTTACGAAATAAGTTACTTTACTGGAAGAGAACCTCGTAACAAGCTATTGCTTTCTGTTCACCCCCATTTCTAACCTATCCGTGCCAATATTCTCTAAATCTCAGAAAGCTCAATCGTAACGTTAAAATAATATCTAACCAGATGTATCAACAATAACTGTATATAGGTAAAATGATTTATTTCTTATTCTACATACACACACACATCTTACAATAATTCTAAATTTTGTAACTTTAATCTCCGTTACGTTATTTGGTAAAAAAAGAGAATGGTGTTCTGCATTCTAATTATATTATAAACGTCATATTTATAGACGCTTTTTAATATTATTACTTATGTACGTACATTTTTATTTCATTATTTCTTACACATAAAATTTTTTTATATTTAATTCATATTTAAAAGGAAACTTCATCCTTTATTCACATTTTTTGAAATATAGCTAAAAACCTGTAAAGAATAGAAATTGTAAGTTTTAATATTTTCTATTGTATCTGATAGCAATGTCAAGTTCTCAAAATTTTTGTAAAGGCCCAAGCACATGTTATATACATTTATACATTACAATATATGCAAATATATGCAATCTATTTTAAATTATTGGAGAGGATAGGGGACTCAGGCTTCCAGGCTCATATAACTGTACGTCTCTGGTATCCGAGAAAACCTCTGAGTTATCAGATATACGTAGAATAATAGTCTTTATTTATTTTTCCAATAATTGTAAAAAACTGAACATTTTGAATAAAATTAGCTTCCTCAATTATAGCTACGTTTTCCAGAACCTCAAAAATAGTGTTCAAGTTGTACAATTAAAACGTAGCATCCTTTGAACTGTTTAGGACATTTGTAGTAATTGAAATAAAATAAAAGAAATTAATGTTTTCCTGTATTTTCTTTTTCAAAGCATTTTTAACTAACTTTCCAAAAAGCAATTGGGAGTCGAATAATGTCACTAGTACCAAATTTTCTTATATACTTCATGAAGAAATATGTCAAAATGCACCATACATTTTTCATATCGACATAGACGTTAATTTATGTCTAAAGGAATTTTTTTTTTTGTCCATTGATTAATAAAAAGTGTCAAATTTTACTGCATTAAATATTAATTTAATGTTTTATAAAAGTAGCACTAGAGTGTTAGCCTTCCTGTCCAGTATTCGTGAATGCTATTCTTGATCATAGCATGCATTTAAAATGATAATACAACTACAAAAATTCAGGCTGACGCGCATTAGTTTACTCACCTAGATATATACTCAACGAATACGATATTCAATGATTCGCTTGGGCAGCAACGGGTGAAGGCTCTACGGTCTAACAAAGCCAGTACGACCCAAGGGAAGAGTGATAAATTAAAATTAGTGGAAAAGATGATTAGAGATAAGTAAATTAAGATAAAATAAAAGAGGCAACAAGATGAGAAATGGTTATCTTGAATAGGATAGATGTCTGAGGAGATGCTTTTTAAATGGGCATAGTGAGCCCAGAGATAGCATAGTGAGTTCAAAACGTAGGTTAAGATGGCTTGGGCATATGGAGCGGAGAAATGAGGAATATGTGGGAAAGGTATTGGATAGACGGGTGGTAATGGGTAAGAGGAAGAGGGGAAGACCACGGCTGAGATGGAAGGATAAAGTGACGGAAGATCTGGAAGAGTATGGATGGAGTAGAGAAGAGGCATTGGATAGAAGATTGTGGAAGAGAAGATTAAAGGACCATAACGCCGACCCCATATAACATGGGAAAATGGAAAAGTGAAAGAAGTAGTAGTGAGTTCAGAGATTGCAAATCTGGGGGGAAGAATATAACCGAACACATTAAAAAAATACAGCATTTGATAAACACCAAACAGAGAAAGTAAAAAGATTTAATAATTTTTATTTAAAAAAATTATAAATACTTCAAAAAATTAATGGTAAAATATCATAACGTGGGAAATCCTTTGCCAATGTCTCATTTTTAAAAAATTTATACGTAATCTTAATCTGTGATATAACTATATGCTACATCTAAATATTTACTGTTATTTGCGCTCTACGTTAGTGCTTTTCCCTTTCCACTTTATGAAACTACGGCCTAGTAGATATCAATAGGCAAAAAGGAAAACGATTAATGTCAGAAAGATTTATTTTTGATATTGATATTTGAATTTATGTTTAAAAAAACTTGGTTTATCGTAGTCATTATCAAAGATGACTACCTCTACTTATGGTACCATCTAATACTTATTGGTGACACCGAGTTCTCATTAGTAACACCTAGTGCAAAAATTAGTTTTTAAAAAGTGTGTTCATTTAACATACAAGGACTGATATTCGAGTCATCTGCGACGGTCTTGACAGCTCTACGGGACTTTCTAACCATGACACATCTGCACACAACTCACAAGTGGAACCCATAGTGAGTGCCCAGCTGATTTTGATGTTTTGTGTTTTTTTTGATGGAAGTAGAGCCAAAATAGGTGAAATACGTGTCTGGGCATTCGTGCCAATGCTGCTTATTTTCGGAGATATGAATTTTTAAAGATTTTGCATACTATATATGAGCTTAAAACACGACGCCCTCTGCAAGCCAATCGGTAGCTTGGGCGGTAAGTTGTCGGCTCTTCGCTCCGTGTTTTTGTGTTCAATGCCCGGGGAAATCGATCACCCTTTTTATATATTTATTTATATATTTTGTTAGTAAAAACACTTTGCTTACAATCGGATTTTGTTCATAAACTTACTTTAATAAAATTCGTATTTATGTAGTTATATGTTAATTGTATGCTTATTGGCAGTGATAATTTTTACTCAAATTTTAATTGTTGATTATCAAAAAGTTGAAAAGTATAGAAAAAGTTGTGATGTAGCCATTCAGCCTGTTATGTAGTTAAGTAGATCCAGCACACTTTAATGATGTTTTTACAAATGATGACGGCATCTATTCTTCTACTGTTGAAGTAATTCCACCTCTACTGTTAACCTCGTGATGTGTGCTTCTTCCGTCAAGTAAAAAATTTCATTAAAAGATTAGAAAATTGGGTTGAAAGCTTACAAGAAAATAGTCATTTAAACATGTGAGCAGATAGATTCTTTGACATTCACTTATTGACAATCAATTTTCGGCGCCGATTTTCCAGATGTTATAATACTCTTGGTTTGTTGCAAACTTGACAAATGGAAGAAACGTTTTTAAAAATGTAAATAGTATTTGTTTTCCAGATGATATTAGACAAAGAAAACCTGGTTGTTCGAATAATTCGTTTATAAAATGCTCACGTTGTAGAAATATTTTATGTTTTTATTATTTTTATAATAATTATCATTCAAAACTGTGTACCAGTATACAATTCCAACATCTCCGACAGTGATACACAGAAAATATGTTCACATCAGTCAGTTTTAAAATAAAATTGATTGCATTTTATAAAATGAACTGTTTCTATATGTAAATGAAATGCATATAAATGAGATGCACATAAATTTTTTACATATTATAAAATAAAATGATGTTTGTATGTGGTAAAATAAAAGATTACATACTAAATATGCATTTATCAATAGATAAATATATTTAAAAAAATATTAGGCATAACAGATGCTAATAGTGGAAGACTGAAAAGGCTAATAATGATAAAATAAGACGAATTAACAAAGTTTTCGTTTTTATTTAAAGGAATTGTTAAACACTTTCAGAAAAAAATCTTTCCATCCTTAAATAAAACTGCGTTATTAGTGTAATTCTATCATTTCACAGGCTGACAATGAGCACGCAAATTTTATAAAAAGTTATATTCACATAAAAACTTACAGCTAACTCCTAAACCTTTTGTAACTTTACAACTCTTCAATTAAAAATTAAAATTCGTGTCAAAATTGTAACTCCGAAAAATAGTAGCACAGAATTAAATATGTAAGTATGAATTGTATTAAAGTAAGTTTATGAACAAAATCCGATTGTAAGCAAAATATTTTTACTAATAAAAATACATAAATAAATATGTAAAAAGGATACATAAAAAAAAAGTGATCGATGTCCCGGGGCATCGAATACAAAAACACGGCGTGAAGAGCCGACAATTTACCGCGCAGGCTACCGATTGGCTTGTAGAGGGCGTTGTGTTTTAAGCTCATATATAATATGCAAAATCTTTAAAAATTCGTATCGCCGAAAATAAGCTGCATTGGCATGAATGCCGAGACACGTATTTCCTTATTTTGTCTCTATTTCCATCAAAAAAAAGTGCATCAAAATCGGTGGGACACTCACTGTGGGTTGCCCTTGTCAGTGTACCAGCAGTCGAATGGAGCCTGGCTCCTAAAAGAAGCTCCTAGCCATTGAAACACTGGGACGCGAATGAAACAAGAAGAGGAAGGATAATTCCTTTAAAGTAAGTTATCAGTTTCCTTGTGTTTTACGGCGTAAGGACAGGGCAGGTCAAGCTATGTCGGGGCCCACAAATTTTCCGAGGAATCTGAACCTCTTAAGGCCTAGGGAACCAACCTTCCTGACAAAAGTGAGTAATTAGTCGGTAAGTTTTATTTTTTGTACCTTTGGGAATCGAATCCTGGTGGAAGACATGCTAGACTAACGCGTTATTACTACACAAACGCAGTGGCCAATGAGTGATAATTCACTTTCAGAGAATACAGTTATTTGAATTATTCCCAACATCAAAGACAGAGAGAGAGAGAGAGAAGCTTAACATATAATTATTTTACATCTTAAATACAGACGCTTTTCAAAAAGGCTTACTGTATCATCAAAACCAATGAAGTTTTGATGATTTGATCGAAAATGTAAAACGAAAATATTACGTTTTGACGCAGAATGAAGTAGCAATTCTGTTGATACTAAATTTTGACCAATAATCGAAATGGTCACTAACTGTATTGTACACAATTTCGCACAGAGCAGCAGTTCCTTTTAAAACGAGAAAAAGCTCATTTTCAAAAACTAGAGCAGGGATGACTAATTTAAATGCACTCTTCTACAAACACATACAATAGGCTGGAGTCGAATCTACCATCTATCGGTTGCTAAATGAGACTAACTACAAAGTCATCTAAACAAAGAAACGTTTTGCAGACTATACGCAGAAAACAGATTTTGGGCTAAGTCAGTGCCTCAACTTACGCCTGAACAGGATATTTGAAGCTTTCCAAATACTGATAGCGTGATTAGCTTCCATCTTAGCCGAAAAGGCTTTCCACTACTTAAAGATACGGCTCGTCACCGGACATCTTTCTACATTGCAGATTTCTATGGCTAGAGCCCCTAGAATTATAGGCCGACGCATAAGCCACCATTTTCTTGTACACTTCCGGTTTCATTTACCTTGGCGATAAAGGTTTTCAACTTTGGCGCAATGATCGCTATTTTGGCATAAAAATAATTAACGATCCGCGATTATCCGACGAATGTAAACATTGACGCAACTTTTAAGATGTCGCCAATAAATACAATTTGCAACCCTAACTTAGTTTCCGATTAATGTAAAATTATAATGCAAATAATCAAAACAAACTTTACGCTGCAAACATTCTATGTTTATTCCTCGAATGATTAGAAACATTCCCAGCGGAACACTCACCCATTTCACCTTATTTTATTAAAAATAACACACTTGTAAATCACTCAACTTTAACACAGCAGTGAATAGGATCACGTGATACGATGGTAAGAAAATGGCGAATATATGCCAGCTCTCTTTTCTAGGAGCCTTACCTATGGCAATCCCTTTTATGGGTGGACAATCGCAAGTTATTGCTTCTTCATTCCACCACTTTGTGGTTTCAACAAGACTCTCCGTCATTCCTGTTTTCACTAAACGAAAATTATGGTGTGGAAGGCAGTGGTCTGTAATACTTTTTATTCACCCACTGAGAAATAGTGAATGGCACATATGTAAAATGATTCTTGGTTACACACTGATATACTTAAATTTAAATAAAGGTTTTATAATAAAATAGATGAGTTATACACAGTAGAATCTCATTAAATTAATTAATTCGAACTATTTTCAGTTGGCTGGACGTTTATTTCAACGGCAGACGATTGACAAGACGTGAACAAACAGAGCATTATATGTTGTAAACCAATTGAAATTTTCCATAAAGTAGAAGGAAATGTTTCGTCGTCTGTCGTCTATTATGAGTGCACAGCCAAAACACGCACACATCAAACAATTATAGCTAACAGAAAATTTTACAGTAAAGATTTTAAAGATTTCTGTTAATCCGAACGAGTCTCGGTCCCAGTTCGGATTAACAGATTTTATGGTGTAGAGAAATGGGAGTTGCTAAATTAAACGTGCCCCGTCAGGCTATGAAGGTTTTTATTAAAATTATCAATTCTATAATTTGCTTATACTAAGGAAAATAATAACATCTTTTAAAATCCTGATGCTTATTTTTTAAAAACAAGCCAAAAAAGCGAGTCCATTTATTATTTAACCTGATAGCTAACTCGGAGCAGTATAGCCCAGATGCTCTTGCGCCATAAAAATCCAAACTACCTAGTTGTCCTTTTTTATGATCCACACTATTTAATATTCAAAGGAGCACTTTCAGTTTTATTTCGAGCCAGACCCTAGTCTTTAAACAGATACAAGTCGCAAATGAAAGCGAGGGAGAGAGAGAGAGATAGTATTTCTACCCTCCATGAAGTTAATATAAACTCCCTATAAAATAATAAATTAAAAAAGTTTAATAATTAATAACTTACATCATTTACGCATTTAATTAAGATTTTTTTTTATTTCCTAATGAAATTCAGAAGTTTTTGTATTTTATTTATTTTTTGTTTTGTAGATCTCAACTTAGAAACTATCTTTAGACAAGATTGGGCTTTATGGCGCAAGGACAAAGTCCTGATGTACCAGGACTTAAAGTTTTCGAGGAATCCAACCACTGTTTACTAGGGCAGTGGTGCGAAAACCGTGGGTCACGAACCCAAGAGGGATCATCTCGAAAAATTTTTTGTGTGTCGCCAAATTCAAAGAAATATATGTGAATTATTAATTAATCAATCTAATTAATTTAAACGTAAATTAATTGTAACTACGTTGATGACGATTAAAACAAAACAAAAACGTTTGCGTCTATCCAGGAGTCACGACAAAATTTTACACAAAATAGGGGGTCGGAAATGAAAATAGTTTGCGCACCACTAGTCTAGGGCCCCGAACTCTGAATTATTATTGTGGGCAGTACGTGTTCTACGGTACCATTAGAATCAAACTCGGGTAAACGGCGAGACAGACGAACACGTCGCCACTACGCCACCGTGGGGCTGTTTGCGTTCTACGGCGCAAGGATAGCTAGGGTGATGCTGCGCTGAGATCTATACAGTTTTCAAGGAATCTGAATTTTGATTGGAAACGAAACTGCTGACTACAGTGGGCAGAAAAATGGCACGCGTTCTACGGTACCATTAGAACCGAACTCGGGTTAAGGGCGCGACAGACGAACGCGTTGCCACTACGCCACCGTGGGGCTGTTTGTATTTTACGGCGCAAGGATAGCTAGGATGATGCTGCGCCGGCATTTACAGTTTTCGAGAAATCTGTATCTCGATTGAGAATTAAACCTTGGGCTACGGTGAGCAGAAAAATGCATGCGTTCTAGGAAACCATTGGAATTGAACCCGGTTTAATGGCGTGATAGCTGAACGCGTTACCACTACGCCACTGGCGTACACGGGAGGGTGATACGAGTTGCAACCCCCATTGCGATGAATTCTTTGTATATATACATATAACTATATGGAGTTATTGCTATATGTATGAATATATGACCTTTCTGCATAGGTCTATGCCCTACGCTACCGTAGAGCTGTTTGTGTTTTATGGTGCAAGGACAGTTGGGGTGATGTTGCGCCGGGATATATAGTTCTCGAGTAATCAGAATCTCGGTTGGGAATGAAACTTCGGACTACGGTGGATAGAAAAATGGCCCGCGATCTACGGTACCGGCACAGGCATGGTGATGCTGCGCCAGGATCTACAGTTTTCTTAGGAATCCGAACCTCTTTAGGTTGGAGATTCAAACCCCGGGCTGTGGATCAGCTTCCTGAGGAAAGGATCCTGGACCCTTTCTGGAAATCGACTCCTCTTTTTGTTTCGTATTTGCAGGAACAGAAAACAGAATCAGCGCCACAATATTCTAAAACGGCGCTAGGTTTAGAAATCGCCTATCTCTGTCACTATACGAGGCTTTAGGCAACTATAACCACCCTGCTGTTCCAATATAACGGATAGTCTACGAAGCCATAAGGCTTAGCGTGGGGTTATCCCGGGTTTGACTCCTGTGTCCAAAGACAAAACGCTTCCGACTAACTGCCACCCGTAACCCTAGGGTTGATTCCCTAGGACTTAAGAGCCTCGAATTCCTCGGAAAACTGTAGGTCCCGGCGCAAAAGGATCCTTGCTGTCCTTGCTCCGTAAAACTCAAACTAACAAAACTATACGTAATTCACAGTATATAGTAAAAGTAAATATGAAACTAGGCTTACTTAACACGCCACTATGTCAGCTTAGAAGTAGGAAGGATTAACGGTTGCGTTTTGTGGCGCAAGGACAGTTACGGTTATGCTGCGTCAGACCCTGCAGTTTCCGGAGAAATTTGCGTATCTGGCACCTCGGCAGTCAAACACCGGAATACGGGTTGGTCGAAAAAACGACAAGAGATTCCTATCAACGGGATTCCAATCCGGATTTCTTGCCACACAGGCCGTATCAGAAACCCAACATGGAACACTTTGCTTTATGCTGTTTCAGCTCCCATCTGTATGTAATTCATAAATTACATACAGATATGTCGTTCACTGTAAATCATACTAGTTGTAACATGATGGCTCTTTTCCACGTGGAGGTTATGAAATTTTGTAATAGTGTACCGTTTTAGCTTTTAATATTATGTTCCCTTGAAAGCTTCGTGTAATGGGGAATTCGCCTTTGCAGATTATTGCTGAATTTTGTTCAGGTTCAACGGGACCTATAGCTTTTTTGAACTTCCATTGACTGAAGAATTAAACTCTGGTCTACGGTGGGCATAAACAACGATACACACTCTAAGGCAACAATGGACTGAAAACCGGGTTAAGTTCACGACCGACGAAGGCGTTATTGGCGCCCCACTGAGGCGCCCTTGAATCTTGAGCATCATCGAATTTAAAAAAAAACCGATATTTCACGTTTCGATTGTGCATAAAGCAAAATGTTTTGGGAAGAAAATTTCAATCCAGCGTGCTCTCAAATCTCGCTCAACAACTAGATGGTTGGTTGTATTTTTATGACGCAAGGATAATAACAGTCACATTCTGCACCAAGCGAGCTGAGACGGTACGTAAGGTTTTAATACCAAAATAAATTAAAATCATAATGGTACAATTGTATTAAACGTACAATGAACCGATGTGATAAAATCAGATAAGATTGGAAAAGACAATATCTGATAAAAAATTAAAAATAAATGGTTTCATGATTAAAAGAATGAATAAAATGTCACGGAGGCTAAAATTATTTTGGTTAAAATTTATGCAAATTGTTAAAATTTATACAAATGGTTAAAATTTATACAAATGGTTAAAATTTATGCAAATGGTTAAAATATGCAAAACATTCAACGGTTCACCAGATGTAGCACACATCGGGGAGTCTTCTCTCAACAACTAGAAAATGATATTTTGTTTGTTCATTTTCAATTTTTGTTTGTTTTGCATTTTACGGCGCATGAACAGGAGGGATATACTGCGCCAGGACTTGCAGTTTTCCAAGGAATCCGCACCTATTAAGTCCTAGGGAATTAACCTTTGAACTAGAATGAGATGATAGCCAGTAAGCGTTATTTATTTCTTTTTAAATTAAATCACAAATCGAATTGAATGGAAGGAATACAGACAGCAAAATAGATTCACTGTTACTTCTGTTAAAGGACGAATAAAAATAAGATAAAACGAAAACTCAGAGATTTATGAAATAAATAACATCGAAAACTGAAGCAACTTGTGATCCGTTTCCTCATATAGTAACAACTAAAACGAAATTAATTCACCACTAATCAAAACAATATAATTACCCAACTTTAAATAAAAAAACTACTAGATATCGGAAAAAATTCTCTCATAAGAAAATTAAATTATCTTTAATTTTCAATAAACCAATTCCTATCTCCTTAATTTATATGAATGCAAATTATAGTTTGAATAACAAAATTGATAAAGTAAAAGAATTAATAAACAACTATAACGAACCAGAAATGATTTCAATAGTTGAAACGTGGAAAACAAGTGCTTCAGCAATTAATTTTACTAATTATAAAGAATATTCCATTTATAGAGATATAGCCAAAAGAGGAGGAGGAATCTCAATATATGTGAAAGACGAGCTAAATGTAGATCTAATAAACGAAGAAACCGAATTAAATGAAGAAATTGAATTGTTATCAACAAGAATAGGTGAAATAAAATTAATTACACTATATAGACCACCGAACTCATATATTACCAAATTTTTTGAAAAATTGGAATCACTCTTAAAAAATAACAACCTAGAAAAAAAATGTTTATATTGGATTATTTTAATATTGACATTAAAAAAACTAAAAACGACTCAACAAAACTATTAAACTTATTAGAATCATATGGATTAATTAACAAAGTAATTAGACCAATTAGAACCAACATTGACAAGTTCATCTACAATTGGTCTAATATTCACAAATATAATTAACAATTCAACGTCATTACCAGATGATATAATAAGCAATCATCGGATAACCCTATTAAAAATAAAAACCAATATTCAACGTTCAAAAAGAATAAAAAAATAGAAATTTTATTCATAACAATATTGAAAAATTTCACGAAGCTTTATTAAATATTAATTGGCCTGACTTCTTAAATTCCGATAATTCTCAACAAACAAAATAAGGAAAATTTGCAAAAAAAAAATTAAAAGAATTATATAACGAAAGTTTTCCTGAAAAAATTATAACATTAAATAAAAGGGAGAACTCTGAATGGTTCAATGAAAACCTTAAGAATAAAATAAAAAGGAAAAATATACTATACAAAATATTTATGAATGAAAGAACAAAAAAAAAGATGGGATGATTTCATTAAATACAGAAATTAATTAAATATTACAATAAAAGAAAAGCAATTATTACTTGGAAAAACTATCGACAAAAAATCCAACATTAAAATGGAACCTAATTAATCAATTATTGAGTAAATATTGATAAATAAAAAAATTTGTAATATAACCAAATTAACTATAAATAACAACAAAACTGATAATTTAAAATTAATAACAAATGAATTTAATAAATATTACACAAACATTGATAAAGAACTAAATATAAGTCAATCATTAAATGACAATTATAGAACTTATTTAAATAGTACTATTTTAGAAACATTTTACTTATACGAGACATCAGAAAATGAAATGGAAAAAGAACTTAATAAAATAAACACGAAAAGGGTCCAGGTATTGACGGCTTATCTCCAAAAATTATAAAATTAAGCATAAACGAACTAAAAAAACCTTTGTTAATATCAATAAACGATATATGTCAAACAGTAATTTTCCCAAACGAATTTAAAATAGCTATAATTAAACCAATATTTAAAAAGGGTAACAAATTTATTAAGGACAACTATAGATCAATAGCAATTATGTCAGTATTCTCTAAACTAACTGAAAACTTAATGTACACAATGGATTAATCGACTTTTTTAACAAACACAATATAATCCATCAAAATCGATATGGATTTAAAAAAAAAATCAACAGAGGAAATTTTACTAAGAGCAGTTAATAACATACAAAAAACTTAGAAGAAAAAAAAATTATTTATGAATTCTTTTTTAATTTGAGCAAGGCCTTTGACTTGATCAATAGAAACATATTAAAAGCAAAATTATATAATTATGTTATTAGAGGACCACTGTTCAACCTCATTGGTAATTACCTTACAAACAGATATCAACTAGTCAAAATAAATGTTAGTTAATCTAAATTACTAATTAATCTAATAAACAAATTAGGAGTTTCTCAAGGAACTATTCTATGTCCTTTATTTTTCCTTTTGGCAATTAATGATTTAATAAATTTATATAAGAGTCTTTTATTCTTTTCCGACAATATTATCTGGCTAACTGAGGGACATAAAACTGAACAAATAATCAACAATGTTAAAGAAAAATTTCCTTTATTTGAAAGATGGTTCAATAAATTAATAATAAATACAAATAAAACAAAATATATAATCTTCCATACTAAAAATAAAAAACTGCAAATCAACCAGATGAACTTAAATTCAATAATATTATAATTGACAAAGTTTATTCTATTAAATTTCTTGAAGTAACAATCCAAGAACAATTAAGCTAGAACCAACAAATACTCGAAATTGAAAAAAAAAACACGTTAGATTCAATGGAATTTTATCAAACTTTACTCACCCTTATCACTTAAAATAAAAGTAAATCTCTATTTTACATTGATTTACAGCTTTATAAATTACGATAATATCGTTTAGGGAAATTTGTCAATAACTAACTTAAAAAAAATTAACACACTTCTGAATATAACATTTCAAAAATTATGTTTTAAAACAGGAAAATCAAAAGACAAAATAATACATGAAAATAAAATACGAAATGTAAATAACATTCATAACTTGAAAGTTGCTACATATGAATGCGAAAGAATTAACGAGAACAAACACTTAAACTCCAACTTAATCAATAAAAACAATCATACTCATAATACAAGAAATAAAAATGAACTTAACAAATTAAAAATAAGAACAAATATAGGGAATATAATATAAACTATTATGGCATAGATTTATGGAACAATATTCCAACGCTAATTAAATATCTTAAACCTAAAAACAAATTCAAAAATAAATTAAAAGAATACTTTCTTTAGAACTAAAAAAATTAAATGCGCCTCGGTTGCAAGAGTTTTAATATTTATTTTGTCTTGTATCCTTTATATGTCATGTTTTTAATGTGTTCTACACGATTAAATTTTAATTTAATTTGATTTGATTTGATTTGGAAGCAAATAAGTGCATATAAATAATAATCGAAAAGAGTAGGTTCTTTTGGTTAACCTGAACCTTGGTTAAGCGAAGGTTCGATAATTGCCACTATATATACAGGGCTTGGATAAATGCAGTTGCCATTGGAGAATTGGTTTCTGCAGTTAGTGAATAGGAATCCTTGTCCTAGTAGGTTCTTCGGTTTTGTTACTGAATCTGGCGAGTACATCTCGCTAAGATTTGTGGAACCCGGTATATGTATAGTACACCATTTAATACTAAAGGAACCCTCTATTATTGGGGAACCCCAAAAAAGTTGAAAACTCCACGTCTATGATGTAATGAGAATTCTTTGTGGTTGGATGAATTTTCATGGTGCAAGCATAGCAAGGGTCAATCTGCGCCAAACTATTGTTTGTTTATGAAAAGACGCCTGATGGAACATTTAGAAATAATGGGAGGTGACATCACTATCGGGCTATCCCATTACAGCAGAGAAGGATTCCAATTTCAGAACTTGATTTTGGTGCTGAAAAATCGTTCGTCACAAACAAGTTCTGAAATTGTAGTCCCCCTCTGCTGTAATCGGCTAGGCCGTTTGTGACGTCAGCTCCCGTGTATGGAACTTTTATTGCTAACTGTTCTATCGGACTTCTTTTCGTGAACGAACAGTAGGTGAAGTTGTACATAGGGTTTATGAAATACAAAATTAGACAATGGCAAACTTCTTCGTAGTTTGACGTTAATTTTTACGCTTTATTTAGCACACAGAAAGAGATTTTTATTTAGTTAATTATAGTCAGGGACGGATTTAGGTCATATTGCGCCTAGTGCGAGCCCAAATTTTATCGCCCCTCCGTCAAATATTAATTATTTTCAAAATAATCCCTTTTGTGACGCTTATACGATAATAATAAGCGCTTACATAATCAAATCGGATTTAGCCTTTTCTACACTTCGGAGTCGGTAGGCCATTTTGTCGCTCCACTTGGCTTGCATCCCAGTGCGACGGCACTAGTTGCACCCCCTCTTTAATCCGTCACTACTTATAGTAGTTATATCGAGTCTGATTTTCCCGGTCAACACTTAGCTGTATTCTTCTCGCCTTTAACTAAATGCTTCAAATCAGTCTTCAGTTCATTCCTCATTGAAGACAAATTGTCTTTGTGCTTAAAATTTTACAATCTGCGATATGAACAATAAGCAATTTATATATTAATTCGCAGAGTCACCGAAAGCGACATAAAGTCAATACACTGTCGAAATGTGCGTAAATGAAATTAACAAAATGTAGCCTTATTTGCGCTGACCATAGAGAGCACAAAAGGTTGAATAGACACTTTATCAGCGTGTCTTTTTGGAACGGGGATTAGCAAAAATCGTCCTTGGGACGTGCTCAGGACGTTCTGGACATCCCCAGGACATCCCTAGGACGTTTTTTGCTATCTGAATTGTAAGGTAGGATAATAATTCTATCGCGGCGCGAATTTGGGCCACATTTTTCATGAATTTTATTTTTTTTTCTGAAATTTCGCGAATTTTAAATTTTTTTATTACTGTATCTCGGGGTTACTTAAGCCACTTTTCAATTTAAAACATCTGCGAATTCAACATCATTTACTTTAGAGATTAACTAGTTATTGTAAAACTTGGGTCTACAGTTACGCTCTATGTTCAGATGTATGAAAGTCTTCTACAACATGTATGTTAAAGACAAAAAAAAAACAACCAAAAAACCCCCCAAAAAAACATGGGGCTTAAGTTACCTCTCAATATGGGGTAACTAAAGCCAGCAGAAGAATTCAATGTTTGACTTAGGTTAGTTGATGATGGGGTATCAAAATCCATATAAAGGGCTAAAATAAATGTACATATACTGCTCAAGATATTTATTAGTAAAAATGAAAGTAAAAAGTAAATTTTTTTACATTTTAGTGTTTCGGATGTTTAATTCACACTAAAAAAGTTCAAGATGTTTGATTTAACATGTGTTACCAAAATCGGTGTTCGAAATTTACCCAGCATAATGGCTTTATACAAAAATTTTCAACATTCATGTATAAATAGCTCAAGATGGATCTTTTTTGATTTTGGAGAAAAGGAGACGCCGTCCCCATCCTGGATTCGAACCAGGGTCCCTCCGTTTAGCCCGGAGTGTCTTGGACCGCTAGACGAATGAGGACAGGTAATAACGCTCTTTTTCTCCGTATATAAAGATGTAAGATATTATTACCCTTCTCAGGGATAACACAATTGCCAAATAATTGTCAACACACAAAGCCTCCAGGGCGAGTTTTTGTGAGTTTTCGTGGGGGAATTTATTTTTACTCAATAATTTTCGACACCCAAGTAGCCACATGCTCAAACTAGAGCTGTTTTTGTTTAGGAGAAAAAGAGACGCCGTCCTCATCCTAGGTGATGACAACACAAGCCACTCCTGTTCGGTGGCATTTGTTACTCCGTACAGGGAGCAACAATGAATTTAAAAATATTGAAAAAAACAAAACAAAATGGAAATATAATCTAGGAAGTATAACAACCGTAAGAGTATTGTTTGAGGTTATGTTTAAAAATGATTTTAGTGAATTTAACTTAAAAATGTGATTTTGGTGATTAAATTTATGGACTGTATAAATTTATGACGAAATTATCCTAATTATAAATAAAGGATTATAAACTTAATTTTAAAACATACACACTATTAAAATATGTGGCCCAAAGCTTCGTCAAAATATGGAATTGATGGCATGAAAGTTAACAATCAAACTCAAAACAGTGTTGCCAGAATCAGTGTCCGAAATTTACCCAGCATAATGGCTTAAGTAGCTCCGAGATACGGTATTGCCTAATTTCTACTGCTATTCTTTAGATTATTTTCCGTGTTGAAATAAATTTAAATACTGCCTTCACTAGAGAAGGTTTTGGGTGAAATTTCCCCGAATAAATTTGAAAGTGTTAATTTTTAAATAATTACTGTTAAATGTGCCTTCACGTCTCTTCTATAAACGGCGTTTTCGAGCATTTATACAAAAGGAGGAAAAAGTACAGTAGAAGCTCTTTAATCCGCTATTCTTTGATTCGGCACATTCTATAATACGGCACTAATCGAGCTGCTAGCGTTCGTTTTTTTTTGGTTTTTTTTCCCGAGTGGATTCGGACGTTTGTTGACCTTAACCGCCAGGTCGGATGAAGAAGGAGACACGGCAGATGAAGTTCAGTCTCGTGGAAACCACTGAGCTAAATTACAATAATAGCTGTAATATAGCTCAATGGTGGAAACAGGCTTCTGATGCATTAAATACGCTTATAAAATTTGCCGAATGCAACAAAAGCTATAATTCTACAGAACTCATAAATTTGTTTATAATCGGTAACGATTTTTTGAAAAAAAGATCCTAATTACAGAGGCAAGGTGATATCAGAGACTTTTTTCAACAGTAGCGCTCATATGTATTTTTTCTTGCCATAGAAAGGTTTATTACAACTTGTTTTAAATATCATTATACTGTATTAATTTTTCTTTGGTATTCCCGTTAAAACCATATTAACGTTCGATAATCCGGCAAATTCACTAATCCGGCACGACCCTGGTCCCGAACGTGCCGGATTAAAAAGCTCCTATTGTACCTTGTTTATCTCCAATACCTATGCAGACTAAGCGGAGCAGTTGGTTCGAGGCCGTGCTTTTGCATTGCAGGCATTTTCTTATTTTTAAAAAGATAAGGACAACAGTTGTAGTTGTATGTTGGATAAGGTTGTTGGGTATCGTCAAGATAAGACCATAAAAGAAAATATAAAGCGAACTGTGGAACTATGTAGTTCTTGCTCCGTATATTTCCAGACAATCCGCGTTATTTTAAAAAGCTGCAACTTTCCGAGCGCAAAATATATAAAGGAATATCGGATATTGCCAATAGTCCTTTTAGCAAGAGTCGAGACTATGATCATGTTATGCAACAGGGCCGTGCTTGGGGGTGGGGTGATCTGGGCAGCCGCTCAAAGCCGCTAAAAAGTGTACTGCAAGTATAGTCCGTTCGCGGAAAATTGGCAGCCAGATCCTGTTAGCTGAAGTAGCAGACGGGTTGTTCCATTGCAGTAGAGGGAAGGGCGTCTTGGCGTGGGCCTTTTCCGTCATCCCCTAGCTACGGCTCTGCATGCCGCTTTTAGTGGTGGCCAAAATAAATACACGTGCTATCTGTCAAATGCGTTAACATCAGTAGACTATGCACGTTATAATATTTATTATGGTGGTCCATATTGTTTGGCCACCACAATAAACATGATAGCTTGCATAGTCTACTATGGCCACTGCAGAGACTCACGATTTCCGATAAGAAAGAACTTACGGCAAAGTTCTGAGAGGTAGAAATTTACAATTACATTATACTGGTTTTTCTTCGTATTTATAACGGCAATAGAGCCAAATAAGAAACTTTTTCATTTATTAACAACATCAACGTGAAGCAAGAAGTGCCAAGTAATATATCCCTAACTACTTTGTTTTGAAATGCCCCGACAAAGATTGGGAGTAAAAAATGAATTTGGATATGCTTAACGAAAACATAAAGGAGAGGGAAAATAATAAATAAAGTCAGGAGAGTTTTCAGGAAGTGAAAAACTTTAGTATTACGTTCTCAGGCTTGTAGCCGGGATAAAAGGGCAAGTGGGGCAAGGACATATGGGCACAAGGCACCCGGGGATTATTCTATATATGTATATATAGCTCGAAGGGGCAACTGGGGGGACATGCATGGGGCAACTAGGGCCAGGCCTCTACTGGCCCTGGCTTGGCTACAGGCCTGAAGGTTCGGGTTTGTTTTTAATATTCCGGTGTTGAAACAATGGGAAGATGGTAAAATATTGAATTACTGTAAGCAGTTGGCCATTTCTTTAGACAATTTGAATGGATTAGACCTGTACACAGAACTAAAAGTTCTTATTCAATCGATTCCGGAAACACTAGCTTCTTCACCACTGATCATTGTTAAGTACTTATTTGAAAAGGGTTCCCAGGATGCTTTACCAAATTTGCAATCGCCCTCAGAATTTTGCTGACGATCACTATTACTGTAGCTTCACAGAACGTTCATTCTCTAAATTGAAACTTATCAAAACGTAACTAAAGTTTACCATGACTAATTCCCGTTCCAATGCTTTAACTCTTATTGCAAGTGAAAATGACTTGTCGTCTTCTTTGAACTTCTGACATTTGAGAGTTTCGCTGTCCAAAAAACTAGAGAAATTATTTCCCAAGTTGTGATGGTATAATAAAAGCGAGTATATTCATTGAGTTGGCTTTTTATTAATTCGTTATAATTATAACAATAAATTATAATAATTCGTATTTTAATGAATTGATTTTGATCTCGCACTTCTTTTAAGTTCTAATTCCATTGTTTTCTCTGTATTATAACCCCTTTAGCATTTGGGAAGAACTTTAGAACATATCTAATTTTAGTTGAATATCAGTGAAGAACTTTATTTTGCAATGCTAAAACCAGGTTATCTATTTTATCATTGTTTTATGGTAAATTATTTTCGAGGGTTGCTTAAATCTGTTTCGCATAGGCCGCTAATACCGTAAGCACGGCCCTGTTATGCAAGTAAAGCTCTGTATACCCGTTGCGAAATGATTACATAATTTTTTTTAAAAAATAAGAAGCATCAATTTTGTCAATATTCAAAGTTTGTTTTGTTTCAAATGTTTTGTTTACTTCAAAGCACATAGGGCAGAGGTTATCGAACTGTGGCGCACGACCCCCCCGGGGGGGGGGGGGCGTGAGACATTTTTCTTACATAAAATTAGGTTTAACTCGAACTAAATAATGAATGATATATTTAAGAGTTAAAATATTATTTCGTGACAAGAAAAGTTCCCTAATGTTTGTTTCAAGGTTGCTTTTATTTTTTCGAAGTTTAAGTTCGAGATCCTTTCCTTTCCCATAAAAAAAATAATATTTCAAAACTTAAAGATTCGATTCCAGATCATGATTCATGAGGTATTTATAGAATCCCATGTTCGTGTCTATAGGCGTACGCAAAAAGTTCATAAGGGGGGGAGGTTATAGACTCAATGGGGATTGCAACTCATACATTCCTATGTTAAATATACAAAATTTCATTGCAATGAGGGGTTACAACCCCCATCAACACCCCCTGCGTACGCCAGTGTTCGTGTCCAAAACCGTACATTGGTCAAACTTCACGTTCTTCATTCGGCTTCCGGATTAAGGAACATCGGGCGTACGTTAAGAAATAGGAATTACAGTAGAATCTATGTTAACCGGAATAAAGGAAGGAACACGATTTCGCGTACGAAAATTTCGGATAAAAATAAATTGCGATTTCGTAAGTTAAATGTGAAAATACGCAACAAAATTCAGTATTCATTCTAATATTTAAGTTTTTTTTATTTTTTATAAAATTTCTAATTTTTCTTTGCTTCTTTCTTTCACATCATTTTCTCGCAACGGTATCTCGCCATCTTTTCATTAGAAGAAAGTCTGAAGGGTGTGTTTCATCATATTATTCAACAAACCGTAATGCAATCTGAGAAAAAAAATACAGTTCGTGCTGTAGTTTGTAGGAAAAGCATGTACAATATTTCAGATAAGCTTTCATGTCCTAAACCAGTAAAAAAATTCTTACCTCTAAAGAACTGAAGCTCTCGTCGGCAGTGATATAGCTGCTGCTCTCTCGAACGATGTCCTCATTGTCTTTTCCTTGCGTCTGGGGCAGCACCATGTCAACAATGTCTTTGTCAGTAGAATCGAAGTTCAAAATCATCGCCATTTACCCATTCAATAGTCCCACTTTGATTAATTTCTTCACACCCGGGAACGTTTTCTAACCGGCCTTGGGAATTATATTTTTCGTCTTCGTTCTACTTCATCAGAAATCAAAATTCTATCGAAGAGTTTATCCTAATATTTTACTAATATAGCTCATAGTATTTAGTTTTTTAACAGGAAAAATGTATTTCATTAAAAAAAAATGATACTTTTATAATACTGTACACATTTCGGTTAAAAGTGTTTCGATTAACAGGCTCTATTGTATCTAAATCATCCATAGTGTTTCATTGTTGGTCTTTAGACTAGACCACAAATTTACCTTTGATCACTGAATATTCGAACCTGTCTTCTCTGACAGATTTAAATTTTTGAACCCTGTCTTATTCATCAGAACATAACACATTTCCTCAACGATACGGCGACAATGCCCACCCAGCGCGGTCATATTTTCTCCATACCAATTTTTTCTTTATTTTCTTTCGTAATTTAATTTCTATATTTTTATTTTCAATTTTCGTCCGTCTCTCCTTCATAAAGTTCACCTTCCTTAATTTTTCTTCTGTTATCTGCTACTAGAGGGCACCAACTTACGGACAGCAATAACAACAAAGAAAGATCGTCTGGGTTTTGTTTTATTAGACTATTTTACAAAATGTTCCTATTTTTCTTTCAGAATTGACTTCTCCTAAAAAAATGTAATTATTGATTAGAAAATGGACAAACTATTAAAATATGATTAAAAAAAGGTTACACAATTTTTTTTATCAAAAGTTATCATAAATCAACAAAGTTGGCTTTTGCTAAGTTTCTTTTTCATAGCATAGTAGAGCGGTGCTTCCTATACTATGGGACGCGGGCCGTTTTTTGGTGTGGCGCAAAACCTTTTTTAAGTATGCATATTTTCAAAATCATTCTTTAAAAATTGAAACTGGACAAAAAAAAAAAAAAATTATGATTTCTGCGGAACCCAAATAGGTGTCCATGTTTTTTTTTCTTTCGGAGATGGGCACCACTTGGATACGTTCCTGGTTAGAGCTAGGAGAAGCACGAAAGATTGATGTTCCGAAAAGGGGGTCGTGGATTCAAAAGTTTGGGAACCGCTGTTAAAGAATTTAAAAAGAATAAAAATTCGTTTACCTACGATTATGGCGCCATCTGCTTTTCATATGAACTACTATTTTCTTCCTAAATTGTTCCATTTCAGGAAATTACTATCGTATGTGCAGTAAAACCTCCCTACAACGATATCCGATATAACGATAAATCCCTCTACAACGATAATTTTTCTCGGTCCGTATAATAGTGTTGTAGAGAGGTTTTACTGTATAAAATATGACAAAACCATTCTTTTATTCGATAATTTTATAACATTTAAACAAATATCAGTTAAGGTATATTTTAACACTTTAAAGTGATGTCCTTATTTACATATAACATTTTGCCAATACTGTAAAATTAAAAATATTGCTTATTAAATGCCAGGTGTTTCCTAAATTTTTCTTCCTCACATTAAGTTTGCGAGTGATTTTTCAGATTACATTGGTCTCTAGCAAGGCCGTAGTTAGAAAATTACGGGGCTTTTTGGCCAATGTTAACCTGAAGCAAATAACCACTTTAACCTTTTAATGTATTAAAAATATTGCATATATTTCAATTCTGAATAGGGGAGGGGACCATGCCTGTAGCCAAGCAGGGGCCAAAAGGGGCCTGGGGCCCCAGTTGCCCCATCGAATTATTTATATATACACTATATGCCCAAAAGTATCCGGACACTTTGGATTTTTTGTTTTTTTTTTCGAATTTCTAAAAAACTACTCGGCCAATTATTCTCTAACTTTGGAGATATATAGAACATACTTGAACGCCCACTTTTCAAGGAAATTTCGGTGACTTGTGCATTTAGGGGACCACCCACATATTGACAAAGTGAAAAAATATATTTGATCACCCTGTATCATAAAAAGCTGGAAATTATTTGTAACTTTCAGAAAATATTTAACCAGCTATGCTTAATGCCAGTGTGCATTTTTGTAAAATAGACATGTATATTCATGAAGATAGAAACGTTTCTTTAAGAAAACCCAAATTTTGTCACAGGTTTTTTGCAATCCGCCACTGTATGACACGTTGTTTTCATTTTATGGCGAAGGGTTTCACCTATGTAAATTAAGGGTAATTGCTTGCCCTAACCCCTCCCCCTCCTTGTGGAATCCAATGTCTGGATGGACGATTAAATAAGGTCTGGCACTACAGCGGAAAATACTATTGGCGCAGCCCTGCACTCACTCAAATTAGGAGCTACCTTTGATTCATAAGAGTTTAAAAACGAAAGAAAGTAACCATTCCATAGGGTGAACTTGAATCAACGGCTTTTTAATTTCGGTACTAATTCTTTAACTACTACGTTACTGAAGCCAGCTGTTCACGAACTTATTTCGATACTCAGGTTTGTCAGAGTAAATCCCCCACTAATTAAATAGGTAAGGTTTTGGAGGGATGCGACAAAACTTAATTCCTGTGTTTACAAATTGTCTCCAATCTCTTCTTTTAAATTATAAAGAAAGGTCTCAGTGTATTGGTTTTAAAACTATCTGTCGTCCTGGGGTGTTGAGGATTTCGGTCAGGTGCGACATTTACGTTTGGCAACATTTTACTATACTTATGAAATAAACACTAGTTTTTAATGTCTTCGTAATTTTAGAAATTTATTCTCACATTTTTTTTTATTCTACGAAGTTATATGTAAAGACAGCTCTTTTCACACTTTTTTGGGAAAAATTAAATCTCATCGTAAAATCGGTTTTTCAAACAAAGCAGCTGAGAGTATTTATTTAAGGGTCAATGGAGTCATGGACCCTAAAAGTACGGAAATCACTATCTTGGATCCTTCCTTCCAGTTGGAAATATCCACATATCAATGGATATATGCAATAAAATTCCAGCATAATGTTTTTTCCAATGGCAAAGAATTTGACATACAAATGAAAAGAATACAATGTGTAGTGTCATTATCCCATACGGAATCTTGCTTCCCAGTAGCGATCCGTCTCAGTGACCTCGCGAAGAGTTTTGCATCTCTGAATGTGTCGTCTGTTTATGGTCTCATCTCCTGCACAAAGCGGACAGTTTGGAGTAGACAGGATACCAATACGGAAAAGGTGCTCCGCCAAGCAATCATGTCCCGTAATAAAACGGAATGTTGTTACTACTTCACGGCGTGGCCGATCAGGAACATCTGACTTTACTAGATGTTTCCAGTCCTTTGCGGCGATTGTATTCGAAAGATCTTTATGGAACTCCAAATTCAGGGACCTCTTGATAGAAAGTTTTGCAATGTGGAAAGATGTTTCATTGGCCATCGACTGTTGTTCTTTGGGGCCTTTATTCTTGCCAACATATCTGCTTGGTTATTTCCATAGATTCCACAGTGTCCAGGAATCCACTGGAGAATATTATATATTTGTTATTTTTTTATATGCTTTGGCGCTCATATAAGTCTTTGAAATAGGAGACTTCGTTGAATCGATGTGCTGTATTGCTGCTCTAGAGTCCAAAAGGGGTGACTACCTTTTTATACTCGAGTTGTAGAGCCTCAAGTTGTTTCAAGTGAATTGTTGTCACGCGAATTGCAGTGACTTCGCCGTTCCAGCAAAAACTTATCCTCGGAATACTATTGTAAACTAATTTTAGCGTGTGACAGGTTAAACAGTTAAAGACATCCAAGAACCACGAAAAGTCGTTAAAAATGGAGTTTTCATTTTCACAAAACTGTAAAATCTTGCCAGCTCTGTAACCAAGAAAACCGTAAAAATCAAATACGAGTTTCTTGTTGACTTACAAAATGTACGTTTACGGTGACGATTTGTGTCACCACTTCGGCGATGGTGATCGTCGGGAGACTTCAGAGGTGAGATTGCGAGTTTGAAGTCTCGGTAGCCGCTTTGTGTGGAGAGTTGAGAGAGAGAGGACTCCTTACGAGAATGCAAGGACGGACACTGACTAAACATAACAAAAGTTATTATAACAAAAAGGTTTATTGGCTGGATTAAAAATATACGTTATTCAGACTTTGTATAAAAGGTCGATCGATTGATAGAGTTACGGCCCTGGATGCATCAACGGAAGTTTGCCTCAGCCCGGCCAGCAGTAATTTCGGGGTCTGCTCTCTTCGGGCGCGCGTATGACAGTCTCGTCTCGAATGTCGAATATGGCACGAGTTCTGAGAGCTGGTTTACTCTTACGGAGAGTGACTTGCAAAAACTACTTTAGCTACTTTCAGCTAACGGGCAATGAGCGTTTAGCTATTTATGCTATGGATTCTAGCACTTGCCTGCTTTCACATATCGTTATTTATTTATGTGGGGGATAAACGCCCCATGTTCACCTAACAAACCGCAGAGTTGTAGAGAATGCGTACTTTTCCTGTTCAATAACTAACATAAAACGATGTATAGGGAAGATACGCAAATGAGTAGATATTAGTGTGACCGCGTATACATAATACACGAATGAGATGTAATCACAATCACTGTAGCGCATAAGGAAGGTTTTCAGATAGTGGCTGTATGCCGTATTACCACCCTCTAGAATAAATTTATTGAAATATACATATAAATATAAATAAAAATAACAATAATAAATAAATAAATAAATAATAATAACAACAACAATAATAAATAAATAAATAATAATAAATAAATAAATAAATAAATAAATAAATAAATAATAATAATAATAATAATAATAAAAACAAATATGAAATATACTATAAATATTGAAATATACTTCATGTACAATTTTCATATACGTCCTTATTTTATTCATAATATATATATGTAGTGCAAAACAACAAAAGCATATACAAGATGAATAGCGTAAGTAAAAAAAAGAAAAAAAAAAGGTTGAATAGAATTAAGGCAAGAGAAAAGACCAATATAAATTACATTGTTCAAACATATGAATATATATATATATATACAAATATAAACATATAAATATAAACATACAAATATAAACATATAAATAAAAAAGCCATACATTATAAACATATAAATATAAACATATACATATAAACATACAAATATATGTATACACACACATATAAACATACAAATATATGTATACACACACACATATAAAATACGACGTAATATAAGCATGTATCCCAGAACCGTCGTCAAGGGCCTTTCCTAGAGGTATGTCGCTAAATACAAGTAAATCAGATAAGCCAGATGTATTCAGCGAGATACCCAAGGCCCAAAGGCGCCAAAAAAACAAACAAAAAAAACAACAACCCTAGAATGTACAAATCCAAACATCAGCACAGTATAAACAATAATGCATACAATATAGGCAAATTAAACGTAAAATTAATAAAATAGAAAATCATACGTAGATACATTTGATACATGCAAAATAGAAATATATAGAGGTGTAAAAAAGAATATAAATATACAAACGCTTTTCGAAAATGGTTTATGCTCAAATAGTGCCACTATTTGAGCATAAACCATTTACATAACCAAATTCATTTTGGAGTGTGTGTGTATATATATATATATATATGGCCTGCAAAAGGGTTGCTGGTATCTAACTGGAAGGAGACCCACACGCTGAACGTATGTGACGATGTGTGGAACCGGACGGGCCAGTAACCTAGTGTCTTACACCGCCTTCAAGTGGTGCAGGCTGGGCTTTCTATCCAAGAGGCAAATTAATATTTGCTGCACGGATGGAAAGGCGGAAGGGGAGGGCTAATTCACCAACCCGTCTAGCCAGCGTGGTGAAATGATGGCTAATTCCTCCAATATGCTAATACACCAAAAACCATGGCCCCTAGTCTCCAGGTGCTGGAGTGCTCCTGATCAAGGCAGCGGTCAGCGTGGCATGAAAGCAGGGGGTGCTAAGAATCACTGGAATGGCCCAGGCTGCCGTTTGTTATTGACCTTGGCAACGTATAATGGACGATCCCTTGCTTCTGAAGCAAAACTTCAAGAATTGGAAGAAGAACTTGACAAGATCAAATGGGACATTGTAGGACTCAGTGAAGTTAGAAGAAAAGGTGAAGAGTTGGTGGAACTTAAAAGTGGACATTTGTTTTATTATAGAGGAACGGAAACTGGAAGAACAAGTGGTGTTGGCTTCTTAATCAACAAAAGAATTAAAGACTACCTTCTTGAAGTCGAAAGCACGTCAGATCGAGCAGCGAGGCTCGTTGTTCAACTAACCCAGCGATACCAACTTCAGATAGTACAGGCATATGCACCAACATCAAGCCATACCGACGAGGAGGTTGAGGAATTCTATGAAGAAATCAAACAGCTACATACCAAGGGGAAACAACACATCAAGCTCATCATGGGAGATTTTAATGCAAGAATTGGACAACAGGAACAAGGAGAGACATCGGTTGGTAAATACGGATACGGGGAAAGGAATGAACGTGGCGATCAACTCATAGAATTTGCCGAAGCTGAAAATCTTAGCATCATGAATTCATTTTTTAAGAAGAAACTACAAAGAAAATGGACATGGAAACACCCCAATGGAGGAACCAGCGAAATTGACTATATACTGGCAAACAAGAAATCAATTATTGAAGATTGCAGCGTACTGAACAGATTTAATACTGGAAGTGATCATCGAATGGTGAGATGTAAAATGCACTTAAATACTAAACTAGAAAGGCAGAAGCTCATTAGGAAACAAGTATGTAAGAGGGTGGATTTAAAGAAATTAAAAGAAAATACCGAGGCATTCAAGTTGGAATTAAAAAATCGCTTTTCTGCACTGGAAGGACTTATTGAAGAAGTTGACATCTCAGAAGCAAATGAAAACATTGTTAAGACAATAATTGAAACTGCTGGGGAAATTGGTGGTGTAATATGTAAAAAGCAGAATAGCAAATTATCTGAGAAGACGAAACAACTCATGAAAAGGCGAAGACTTATGAAGGTGGACAATCAAAATACCAGTCGCAAGATCGAGTATGTAGAACTTTGCAAAACTTTGCGCAAAAACATGAAAGAAGATATAAGAAAATTCAATTGTGAGTTAGTAAGGAAAGCCATTGAAAGCAACAAGAGCCTTAGGGTTGTTAAAGGGAGTTTGTCTATTGGGAAGAAACACATCATTGCATTAAAAGGAGAGGATGGCACTGTAACAAGAAATAGGGAAGAAATACTTAGAAGAGTTGAAGAATTCTACAGAAAGCTGTATGAGGGAAACAGTGGATTAAACGAAGACTCTGAGATAGTCGAAGGAACAGCTCCTAAAATCTTAAAAGAAGAAGTAGCATTTGCAATAAAAAGTATGAAGAAAGGAAGATCCCCTGGCGATGATGGCATTACATTAGATATCTTAAAAGAAGCTGGAGAACATGTAGAAGACATACTCGCAAAATTCTTTACCAAATGCCTCAACAGTGGTAACATACCAAACCAATGGGATTCTGCAACAGTAATTCTTTTGCATAAAAAAGGTGATAAAGAGGATTTGAAAAATTACCGACCAATTAGCTTGTTACCTGCTATTTATAAAATCTTCACAAAAGTGCTAACACATCGCCTGCAGAAAAAATTAGATGCAGCTCAACCAAGAGAACAAGCTGGATTTCGAAGTGGATTCAGTACAGTGGACCATATTCAAGTATTAAGAGAATTAATTGAAAGAACACATGAATATGAACTTCCATTGTGTGTTGCATTTATTGACTATGAGAAGGCCTTTGACTCTATTAAAACATCAGCAGTCATCAACTCTTTAAGATCAACAGACATTGAGGATGTGTACATTGACATGGTGAAACGTGTGTATAAAAATGCAAGTGCAAAATTTCGGTTACATAAAGATACCAAAACTATCAAACTTGGCAAAGGGGTGAGGCAGGGAGATACCATTTCTCCAAAACTTTTTACTTCAGCTTTACAGATGATTTTTCAGCTGATAAATTGGAATAACAAGGGAATAAAAATAAATGGTGAATATTTAAATCATTTGCGGTTTGCTGATGACATTGTTATTTTTTCAACGAACCCATCAGAACTCCAAGACATGGTACAGGAGCTCTCAACTAGAAGTAAAGAAGTTGGACTCAAGATGAACCTACAAAAAACTAAGATCATGTTCAATAATTTTGTAGAGGAAACAAAAATACAAGTTGACAACATTGAGCTAGAAATTGCTGATTCATATATTTACCTTGGCCAGCTGATTTCAATGGATGGCAACATTATGAAAGAACTCAACAGACGTATTAAACTTGGCTGGAGTGCATTTGGAAGAAACAGTTTTATCCTGAAGGGGAAATTGCCTTTGTGTCTAAAAAGAAAGGTCTTCAACCAGTGTGTATTGCCAGTCCTCTCTTATGGATCAGAGACATGGAGTCTAACAGTTGGAGCAATACGAAAGTTACAGACAACGCAAAGGAGCATGGAGAGGTGCATGCTTGGAATAACTAGGAGAGATCGAAAAAGAAACACTTGGGTGAGAGAGCAAACTAGAGTAGAGGACATCATTGTTAAAGTAAAAGGGCTGAAATGGCGATGGGCTGGGCATATTGCAAGAAGAACTGATCAACGATGGACAACAGAAATTCTGAACTGGATTCCAAGAGACCACCGAAGACCTAGAAAACGTCCTCAAACTAGATGGGTGGATGAAATAAGAAAACAGGTTGGGGTGACGTGGAAGCGAATTGCTCAGGATAGACTTGTGTGGAAAGCATTTGGAGAGACCTTCATCCAGCAGTGGATAGATAATGGTTGAATATGATGATGATGATGATATATATATGCTCAAAGAAAGTCTCTTGGGATTATGAATTTTCCAAACATTTATAATTATAAATTTAGTTTATGTATGTTTAATGTATATATAATAATAATCCACCAAATTTAATTAACTTCTATTTAATGTCTCATTTACATAATACCAGAAACAAAAATAGCTATAGAATTCCAAAGACTAGAACAAACTTGATGAAGATGAATATAGGTTATACCGTAATTACCTTCTGTGGTATCTCGGAGAAATTAGTTTTTCCAAATTTAAACGTTTGCGCAAACGATGTTTTACATAATTTTAATTGAGATATAGTTGATGTGACTTATTAATTAGTCTTAACTTAAATTTTCTTGATTTTCTCTTTTCTATTATTTTTTTTATTTTTTTTATTTGGGTCCAATCACTTTGTCAGGCCTTATTGCCCTTTGCTAATTTGGTTTTCCGTTAGAATACTATGTAATTAATGTGCTTGTGTATAACAAATTGTATCGTGTTCTGACAAATAAGTTATATTGTATTGTACACTGAAGTGAAGCAAAACTGGTACAGGCGTGCGTATGCAAATAACGGAGCTTTGCAACCAATCAGCGTAACGCGATGCGGTCGGCAGCGCCTATGTAAGACAAGAGATGTCTGGCAAAGCTGTTAGATCGGTTCTTGCCGCTACAATGGCAGGTTATCAAGATTTAAGTGATTTTGAACGTGGCGTTATAGTCGGCACAAGAGAGATGGGACATAGCATCTCCGAGATAGCGACAAAATTTGGATTTTCGCGTACGACCATTTCACGGGTATACCGTGAATATCAGGAATCCGGTAAAACATCAAATCTCCGACAGCGGTGCGGCCGGAAAAAGACCTTGAAAGAACGGGACATTCGACGACTGACGAGAATCGTTAAACGAGATAGACGTGCAACACTTCCTCAAATTGCCGCGGATTTCAATGCTGGGGCATCAACAAGTGTCAGCGTGCGAACTGTTCAACGAACCATCATTGATATGGGCTTTCGGAGCCGAAGGCCCACTCGTGTACCATTGTTGACTGCACGGCACAAAGCTTTACGCCTCATCTACGTCACTTATTTTATTTGTTTATACGAGTATTTAGTTTTCCTTTTCTTTTCTTTTTTTTTTTTTTGTTGTAAATACACAAGAACTTCATTTTTTAATTAATTGTACGTATTATACAAAAATTACCTATATTCTTCTTCTGTGCATATTTATTCCGTGAATAAGATAAAACGTAAAGTATGTGACACGACCTCTCATCGAGTGACTAAAAACTAGCCTCTTTGGTATTTTTAGCTACATTTATTGTTTAAGTTATAAAAATATTTAAATTGTTTTTGTCGTTATAAGAAATGCACGATAAATATAGTAAACGATACAGTATTTATATTCAAAAGCATGGCTGGTAAAGGTGAAATTACAACAGAAATAAGATACAAAGTACCAGGGAAGAAATTTACATACAAAAGGTTAAACACTGGTAAAATAGGAAAATGAAAAAGGGAGCTATTTTTACAGTTACAAAAAAATTTTCAACGGTATTTGGAGTTTTTTACAGTGCTGACCGCATTGCGATAATAAAAAAAGGGTGTTGCCATTTAAAATTTTCGAAATTTTGTAACCGCAACCGTAACCGTGATAGCTTAATTTTTTTTTATGTACGTAATCCTCGAGCGCACGCATTGAAATATTTACGTTCCAAGTTTCATTTCGATAACTTGAAAATTCCGGACCTTATGGTCTCTTACACAGGGGAAGTTATTTTATGACCACCCTGTATAGCAAAAGGGTTAACAAATGGTTCTTATTTTCGAACATATTTTAAAAACAGTTTCGGGCGAACCGGTTCCAACTTACCATTAATATCAGTGACATGCTATTCTAATGTCGCATTTGTCTTCATTAATTTTTAAAAAATGTTGAAGTGGCGCCTGCGTAGTCCAAAGTGGTTTTGAACTCCTTGGCTTAAATTCGATTCCCAGAAAGCTTAACATGTTAAGCTGGATGTCCTGTCCCAAATGATCTGTCGTGCAGTCTTCAGACGTAAAAGGACCTGCTGTGCAAGTCTCGGGACTCACCTGCTGTGTAGAAGGCAGTTCAGTAAAATGGTTGTATTTTGTTTCGTATTTATACGTTCTGATTAATGGTTGTATTTTGTTTTGTATGTTTACGTTCTGATTAGCTAGGACTATGCAGGTGGATTAACGTGACCTTAGACTAGCAGTCTTTTTAAGATTGAATTAGAATAGCAAATTTTTTAAGATTGAATTAGAATAGCAAATTTTTTAAGATTGAATTAGAATAGCAAATTTTTTAAGATTGAATTGGAATAGCAATCTTTTTAAGAATCGAAAATAGTTCAGTAGATGCACAAACTTTCTATTAAATTCTGTATGTATGCATTCTGAATCTTTGTCATTAAATTACGTTCAAGCATAACGGCACTTGCTTCTACTTCACTGTGCTTTCGACATTTAAAGGTAAATCTGCAAACAATACTGAAAGCAATTTTGCCTATCTGACTTCTGTACAAGCAGCCTAAATTTTAAATGCACTGTAAAAAGAATAAGCATGAAACACAAATAATTGAATTTTGAAGTTAAAAACAAGAGAGAAACATGGTAAGCTGTTACAAAAATGTTGACCGAGTAAAGGGATTTTGCTCCTCCCTCTCTCGTGAAAGAAAAAATAATAAAAACAACAAAACTCATACTGTGCTTTTAAATACTCTATACGAATGCCACAAATTTTATAAATAAATATGTCCGCTAATTAGATTTTATTTAAGGTTATGCGCACATAACATACAAATGAATTAAAAACTACGCTATTGTTTTCGTTTAATGTTAGGATAATTAGCCTTAACGCGGACGAAATCTGATTTTCTACGTCACATTTGAAATCATGTGGTAGCAACATATGGCCACTCGGATGACCATCCATCCATTAGGGCAAAATTTATTTATTTATTTTATTGGAAAATTCAAATGTTTTATTATTTAGTCATCAGCCTTTGAGCTTTTCGATATCTCGGAACTTTTTCCTGTCTATTTCTTCTAATATTTATTTTATATCCAATATTTTTTTCGGTATTTCTCTTATATTTGGATCCATTTCTTCAGGTATTTATTCTACATCCGATATTTTTTCAAACATTTCTTTTAGATTTGAACTTATTTCTTCCAAAATCTATAAACTTAAGTAATTAAGGATATAAAATTAGTGTCCGATCAAGTTCATTATTTGTTTTGTGGCACATTTTTAAATGGCGTTCGACGAAAATAAAATCATAGATAAATGACAATTTTCCTATTTCTATCTGCGTCAATGGTTTGTTTTAATATTCTGACGTTAGTATGCCGTTTCCATGACGTCGGCATATCGCTCATGACGTTAGAGTATACCGTCTTATCTTTGTTTTGTAGGACATGGACAGCGGGAATATTACGTAGGAGATTGCAATAAGCTGGTTTTGAAATGAAACAAGACAACGAATTGCCCAATTGAAACGACAGAAATGAAATAACGGTGTAGAAAACTTCGTGAAAAGCTTCAAAAATTTGTGCATTAGCTAAAATTTTGAAGAATTGAGGATACACCCTCACTTGAAGCTTTTTAATTTTTGGCGGGAAATAGAAGCTAACTAAATGTATGCCGATGGTTTTTTGATCTGTCACGAAGCATGTCGCTTTCGTCAGTAGTCGTTTATTTGTCCAGCTGTGTAAAGAATTCAACACCTGTACAGGAAATACATGACGCAGACTTCGGACCACGGGATAGGTGGAATAGATAAGAATGATATGTGATCGTTCATTCGCGGGAAATCGTTTCCACGTGATTAAACAGCACCTGTTGTTCTCCCGTAGCAATAAGAACTGGATGATTCAGTTTAAAACAAGATGACTTTGGCTCTTGCTATTGGAATGGAAAAGAAAACAAACCTTTCCTGATCTAAAATGAGGAAATCCGTGTATTCTTTCGAATATAGGAAATTTTGTATTTGGCTACTGAAGGTGAAAGTGGTAAAAAACAAAGTCATCGATAGTTGCTGAAAGCCAAACAAGCGAAACGCATTCTTCGTCAATGGCTTTGACCCATTTCACTGGAACTGGAGCTCTTCAACCGTCCCCATCCTTCGCTTCTGCAAAGGCTTCATTTTCATTTCAAAATCATTTTCCAAATGTGTTCGCACCATCAGCATTTTCGCATAGTGGGGTTGCATCGGTGGCGCATTCTTCTTCTTTTGCCAGTTCTCAAGTCAATTCACATCAAGCAAGTTCTCAAGCATCCTTCCAGGTGGGCCACGTAAGTGTAGGAAGACCGATTACAAATTTTCATGTAAACGATATCCCTGCTCCTGTCGATGCAGGCGTAAAGGACCGTCCTTTCACAACAAGCACAATCAGCCCATTAGTAAACCTTGCCACAGAACTAACACCGAATAAGGTACCTAATGTTACCATTACCACGACTGCATCTCCGTCTTCAGATTTTCCACTGATCGCAATAATAACTTGCTCCGTCTTAATATTTATGATGACAAGTACGTTTTTTTACTTTTTATGTCGTTGCCTATCTAAAAGAAGAAAGCGTCGGAGTCAGTTAGCCATTATGACTCCCAAAGTCAGTGATCCACGCTTGGTCGGTGTGAGGGCCGATCAACCAATTCAGTTCGTTGTTCCAACAACTATTATCATAAGCGAAAATACAGAAGACTCGCTGTCAGAGACTGATTACTCATCAGGTGGTCCCAGGCAACTTCCAATATTGATAGAAAAAAAGCGGAAACGACCTTTCAGTGGTTTTCACATCAATCCTGAAGACTTGCAAAGAGGTCTCTACGAAGGCGTTGCTTCCAAAATTGAATCAGGGGTATTTTTGGGTGATCTTGGAAAAATTGGATTTTCCCTTTCCTACAACGCTCAGAGAAATCAGTTGTGCGTAAGAATCATTGGAGCCATAAATTTGCCATGCTTTTTCTTCAAAACAACTGCAAATCCATGCGTAAAAATCACCATGATGCCCGACAAGACACCCAAGTACATCACTAAAGTTCAAAGAAACACCATAAACCCAGTATTTAATGAAACGTTTTGGTTTCCGGTCATGAGAACTGATTTGGACAGTAAAAAACTCAAAATTTCTGTGTGGGATTACGACAGATTTTCTCGAAAGTTACTTATAGGACAGATCGTGTACTCCTTAAAAGACAGTGGCTTGACAAGTGCTCTTAATATGGACTCAGCTACGGGAGACATATGGGTTGACTTGAAACAAGAATCCGACTCCGTAAGTTTTTAAACTGAATCTTAAAATTACTACAATATGCTTAAATTTCTTGAAACTAACCATCATATTTAGAAAACTTAATCAAGATTAGTAAAAAAAAATATATGTTTGGAGAAAAATCTTTTAACCTGAAACGTTATATATATATACATACATTCCATATTTTATTGTTTTATTAACTATTTCATATATTTAGTAAACGGGTATATTAAGAACTGATGTACCACCATGAAATGAAATCAGACTTTTTTTTTATCAAGTAATCTTTGATTAAGAGGCAAAATTTTTTTACATTTGGTTAATATTAAATTTACCTATAGGAATCACGTTAAAATAGATATAATATTTGAGAGAGCTAGAGAGAGAAAGAGGGACATAGCAACTACCATAGGCGCCTCCAGAATTATATGCAAGGGGGTGCATCCAGGAAAAATTCCAATTGAATAATGTTGTTGGACTATAGTTTCTTGTGGATTCAGTCCTTTTTTCCCCCTTTTTTCATAAGCCAAGGGGGTGCAAGTGCATCCTTTATACCCCCCGAGGCGCCTATGGCAACTACTAATGCACAGAATCACTGGCGTACGCGGAAAGTTCATAAGAGGGTTACAGGTTTAAAAGAGAGGTTTTAGGGCTACAATTCCATATATTCATACACAGGGAGTCTCAGCACCAGGTTTGCAAATATCTAGGAGGGTTAGGGTATACCTAGACGAACAATATTTGTTATAGAACCTAGGGTCGCAAACCACTCACAGTACTAGTTCTAAAACCGTCCAGCATTCACAAATAGTGACAACCAGTGCATGAGAAGCGCAAAATGAGATGTCCTACTAACCTATGCCCTTGAGCAGCTGACCTGAGTTTTACCTGGCGCTTTTCACGCACTGGTTGTAAATATTTGTGCATGCTGGACGGTTTTAGAACTAGCGCTGTGAGTGGTTTGCGACCCTAGGTTCTATGACAAATATTGTTCGTCTAGGTGTACCCTACCCCTCCTAGATGTTTATAACCCTGATGCTGAGACACCCTGTATATATATACAAAATTCCACCTCAATAAGGGGATACAACCCCCTATCAACATCCCTCTGCTTACGCCAGTGCATTGAGAGGTCGTTTTATTAAGTATACAAAAATAATAAATAAATAGGGCCCCTTTTATACCCTAGCATTATCTGAATATTAGGCAAGGGTTCAATAAGGTACCGAAAAAAATCGTAGGGGATATCTTACCAAGTATCTAGAATAGCATCATGCAGGTGATGCAAATTTTATGATGTATTAAGACGTGATCGAACACCTGCTTTTATCCCATTTCATAGATTCTCAATGGTTGAATCGAAGGAAGAAATATAAAGTCACACTCATCGAACCATTCTTTAGTGAACCCTGTAGCAGGAAGCATTGCCCTGTTAAAAATGCCCGTCTTCTTCACGATATGCGATAATCAGCATGGGGTGTTCTTGGTCCGCAACGATGTTTAAAATGAAGTTTTCAGGTAATCAACCACAGATGTCAGGGATTTTGGTTCTACCATTGGCCTATTGCAAACGAAACCCAATTTAGCCGACCATATAACTTTCTCCTGTAATCAGTAGTCCACATTCGATGTTACTTCGTAAATTGGAGGCAACTTTTCCTATTCTTTATTGACAACACTGAGACTCCTGTTGGTCGTTTGCTCCTATAGCCTACTGTGCATTCGCGCTCAGTTGGCGCGTGATACCGTTAGCAGACGGGTTAGTCCATTGCAGTTTAGGGAAGGCCGTCTTGGAGGAACTGGTTTTTCCCTCGCGGAAAACCAGTTTCGGCAAGACGCCCTTCCCTAAACTGCAATGGACTAACCCGTCTGCTAACGGTATCAGGCGTCAGGTCTGCGCGAACGCACAATACCCGGGGTATTATTTGACGGATGGTACGTCCGGAACAATGTTTCGGGTACCCGCATTGTAAGCATTAGGAATTTCCGCATGCTTGTTTAAGAGAACAATTTATTCAGTCTGTACTAATCTTTCTCATTATTTTTTTCGCCTAAGCAGTGAGTTGAATTTTGATTTTTTTGATTAGTCAACTATTTATGGTATACTTTTGAAACAGCTATATGCGAAAAATTCAATAAAAGATCAGTCGAGCAAAGGTCTCAGAAATGCTAGTACCAGTACCTCTGGCTTCTGCAGTCGGACCACGTTCAAAATCATATAAACCACGTTTCTTACTCAATCTGAAACGAAATTTCTTACTGGTACCTCTGTGGCATCGCTTTTGAAATCGCTTTATTTGACTAAAGTCTCTCTCTCTTTACCTGTCTTGTCCTTCGTGGTACACACAATAAAGTGGTTATTCAGTGTAATATAAATAAAAATTCCATATTTCAATTAAATGTACATCCCACCGTATCTACCATCCCTATTTTTGGCAGGACAGCCTTATATAGGGTGATTCAGAACTAATGGAACAAACTGAAAGGGGTGGTAAAGGACGTCAAATAAGCCATATTTGGCGAAATCTGCATGTCCGCAAACGAGCCAGTTTGGCTGTAGAGTGCAACTACTGTTGACATCCATCTCGTTGCTGCGTAAGCCATTATGGCAATAAAAACCAATTAATGCATAAATTGATTGTCCTAATAATATAGCAGAGACAAAAAAAATAAAAATAAATAAAAATCGGAATTCCGTTTTCTGATTTTGATCTGTGTTACTGTTTAGTGAAAATAAGCCTAAAACTGCCTTTTTTAACACACTAGAAAAGAGTTGGGAACTGCCAAGTATGTGCAACAGGTGAAGAACATCAAAAGAAACATTTTTTGTTCAGTGCCTTTTTGTCTAAAATTAGCCGTTCAGGCACTACAGTGAATTTAGTATTTGGATCCTGCATTTAAGGTTTCTACAAATGGCTACAATGTGCCATTTCAAGAATTTTTAAAATTATTTAATGCCAACGGACCTTGGGCTCTATTTGGCGACTTTCTAAAATCTGTTAAATTCACTGGAATTGTATATGTAGAAACCATGGTCGCAACTGAAGGGGCGAATTCTACGTATTGTCTTGTACTTTACGTATATTTGCTTTTTAGCTACCTTTCCTCTTTCTAAAATTTTCTGTTTTTTTTATCTTTTCTTTTCTTTCCTGTACTTTCTCTTTTCTTCTGTTTACATTGTTTTTTGTATAACGACATTCACTTAATCATACTAATGATAAACTCTGTTCAGTTTTTATGTTATATTAATATATTTTTATGAAATATATATTATTGTAAATTACGTTCTATTAATATATAAAACGCCATCACAGACAATGTTTTATTAAAGAAACAGAATGCATAACGCTTTCATTAACGCAATCGTTAACAAATGCATAACGCTTTCATTAACGTAATTGTTAACAAATACGAGTAACTACATTTATTTGAATACTTGTCGATATTTTGCATATCCGCAAGATATAAATACGATATCAAATATAACAAACAAGTATTTTATCACGTAACTGATAAACAGGGAATTTAATTTCGATTAACCTTAATCAATTTCAGTTGGAGATATGCGTGATGTTTTTATTTTTAAGATAGACACTAAATTCACAGAAAGTGAAAACAAAACCACAAAATTTTACATTTATATAATCGCTCGTTTGTGTATGTACTTTTTCACCTAATTTATCCACATTTTCATGTAGTGATATCAATCTGATATTCACATTTTTTTAACTTCCCCTCAAGTGAGTTGTCATTCTTTTCCACAATTTACTGTTCACTGTATTAAGACTTGTGTAAGTGTTTACGGAGCTATTCTATCTAACAATGTACTAATCCTTTCTTTAAAATTTCTAACATTTTCTCTTAAAAAACTCGCATATAATTACTTTCATCTTTAGAGACTACTTTCCGAAATTTCTAATTTTTCGCTTTTTCCTTCCACTATGTTCAAAGAGATGGAGAGCGACCGCTCTCTCTCTCTCTCCCCATCTTTCCCATTACAGACTTTATTGCCATTATCTGACTTAATCAATCTTCAAACTATTTTTTCCATTCTTATCAAATGAGGATTTCTCTACATTTAATTGGCAATTACGGTTCTTACCTAACAAGAGGGAAGCATTTGGCAGCGATCGAACCGATTTAATTGAAATGTGTACAAAATAAATTTAGGTCACCTATAAATTATATGGTAATAATGATAAAGACTGGAAAAGTGACGAACACTACGCAAATATAACAATAATGGAAAAATAACAACGTTTTTTATCGTAGTTGTAAGTTTAAAAGATGGTTCGACGCACGTTTCGAGAGAACAAGGTCTCTCCTCGTCTGGAACTAGCGTGCAATAAACAACATTGGAGTGTTGCCAACTCGATGTGGTTAATACGTTGCCGGTAGCGGTTAGTGCTTTTTTCAGGAGTACAGAGTTGTTTTAGGCGGCCAACTTACAAAAGTGGTAAATTTTGGTCACAAAGTTAAGTAGCAGGTGTAGTTGAAGGAGAAGCAATGGGGAAGAGTTTTAACAGATTTTTCCAAGCCCCACTAAAACTTGGGGTTGATTTATGGTCGTTCACAAGTGATGCACCAAATCTATGGATCGGCGTTCTTGGGATGGCGCCCAAAAAGTTTCTGACAATCACAAACGTATCCATGAAAAAAAATTTTCTAAACTGTTTGGTTCAAATTCACCTCCTGCCCGGAAACCTAACATCGCCGGCAACATCGTTAATATCACCGATATCCCACTTTCTGATGTTCAACACCGGGCACTTTCCTATAACTTCAATTTTGCTCAGTCTTGTCGCCCTTCCATTCCTGCCTTACTTTCACCAATTGAATCGACGTTTAAATTTAGCAAAATTTGTCCGTCACAAAAAGAAACTCTCCGCCATCTTATCAGCCATTCGATTCAATCTAACTTGCGCTCCAATCTCGTTCCTAATATGCCTAAACCTGAGAAGGTAGCCTTGAACGAATTATTACGTAATGACAATCTATGCATTACCAAAGCCGATAAAGGGGGCCAAATAGTTGTTTTAACCAAACAACAATATCTCGACGGGTCAGCTAAGGTCCTAGATTCAAGTCTTTACAAACACATTTCGAAAGATCCCTCTGAACGACTCCGAACCAAGTATAATAATCTCATCAAATCATCTGTACTTCTTAATCGTCGCCAGAAAAATTCTCTCACCATATCGCACGCAATTCCTGCCCGGTTTTATGCCCTTCCAAAAGTGCATAAATCTGGCATTCCTTTCCGTCCGATCATTTCTAGTATTGGCTCTGTTCCATACAAACTTGCAAAATTTCTCGTCTCTATCTTTGCTCCTTTGTCATCTGCCAATTCTTTTACCGTCAAAAATTCCATTGATTTCATTTCTAAACTACATCAATTCTCACCTGCGAACCGTACCATAGCTTCGCTGGATATCAAATCGATGTTCACCAATATTCCTGTAGATGGCGCCCTTGAATGTCTACAATGCCGCTTAACCGAATTTCATTTCGCGCAACCTGAGATTAATGAACTAGTAACATTGACCTCTTTT
>QLNU02015360.1:7911243-7927458 GCA_006491805.2 Dysdera silvatica | reverse complement strand
GTTCGACTCCCAGCAGTGCAAAAAGAACGCTTACTCAGAGATCTCATAAAGATCGCACTGCTCACTGTAGTCCGGGGTTTGGTTCCCTAGGCCTTAAGAGGTTCGGATTCCTCGGAAAACAGTAGGTCCCGGCGCAGCATGACCACTGTAGTCTTTGAGCCGTAAAACCAACTCTTGACCTTCCTCAATGTTGAAGATTACCATTGATTGCCACTGTGCAATGGATAACCTTGCAGGTGATTTACAACACTAAAGAATCTTTTAGCCACAATGCTTCGGCTTTGTTAAATCCGTCATATGTTTATTTAAATTTCTTTGTATTTAAAATGCTCATTCATATTAATTTAACAGTTTGGTTGTTTGGTAGAGACCAGGGGTCAACTGGGCCCTCTCAAAGGGCGCATACCTTGGATTATCGGAGGGCGCGAGTCCTATAGCCCATGAGGGTGCAAGTCCTATCGCCCATGAGGGAGTGTCGACCCAGTCCGCCCCTGGTAGAGACATGTTTGTAACGCAGAGGTCGCGTTAAACTGACGATCGCTTCTCAAAAACTTATATGCTGACAGCCGGCTACAATATAGAATTCATAATTTACCAAAAACAAAGTTTTCACAAAACACTTGAAGCACAAACCTGGATTGTCTTTAGTGAGATTTTTTGTCAGATTTGAAGTAAAAATTTGGTTCATGTGTTTACTTTTCCCTATTCCATCTCCTCTTCCCCCAAAACCTCTGCAACTCTCATATAGGGTTTAAGCTGATTTTAGCTTTTTAGCATTTTTAGCGAAAATGTAAAAAAAATTTAGTATCTTAAATTTCTTTAGCCTTTTTTTCTAATTTAAATACTTCCGATATTTTTGAAAATTTTGTCCCTTAGGCGAACACTGAACAAAATAACATATTTAAAATTTCGGGCTACAAATAAAACTCTTTAGTTTTTATGAAATTACATAATTGACAATATTATTGGACAATCCTCCTTGACTTTACTACACACCATAGTTGGAAGGCACTTTCAAAATCAAAATTATTTCGAACAGGTCATTCAATATTTATCATTAGCAATTTGCTTGCATGGTTCGTTGTTAAACAATTTCGCAAGTCAGTTTTAATCAAGTTCATTTGGGAGAAAGCCCTTTCACAATCTGCAGTATGCATAGGTATACTTGCCGCATATTCAGTTATTGAACACAGTGAAGGAAATTCTCCATTCATTTCATTTTGATTTAAAAACTGTAGTCACTGCAAAAATGAAAACTCCTTTCTTTACATCAGGCACCTACAAATTTCTTGAAAATATTCCATTCTGACAGTACGTAGTTTCCTTCAAATTTATGCTTGTGATCGTCGACGGCGTTCCGCCGACATAAAACTGTGAAAATTTTTAATTTTCAGGGCTTTCGCTTTTTAGCGAAAGTGGTATTTAAATTTTTTTGCAAAATACAATATCCTTTCGCAAAATGCGAAAAAAAAAACCAAAAAAAAACAAAAAACCCCTCAGTTCAAACCCTGCTCTCATATCACTTTATATAACAATATTTTAGCTAAGACGTTCCACTCAGAAAATTTTCTATTTCGAGAATTAGTGGTTTAAATCTTATAAAGAAATTTTTAAATTTACATAACTTATTTCCGTCAAGGGCGTCGTTAAGGCAAATTACAGGGGATCAAGGCTTTTTTTTTTTGCAATGTTAACCCGGAGCAAATAACCACTTTAACCTTTTAATGTATTAAAAATATTGCATATATTAGCTAATAAAACCAGTATTAAAATATCAAATCAAATAGAACTATTTTTTCAAGAAGAGTACCCGTTGTTTATTCTAAATTTCATGGATTTCTGTAACAGTGTGTATAAGTTTTCTTTAGGACCTCCAGTTCAGATATCTAGAATAGTTATCCATCAACAATTTAATTTTTAAATTTAAAATCTAGGTTTTACCCAGAATAAAAAATCCTTCGGGGCGGCTGACCTCCCTGCGCTCCTCAAACGACGGCCATGATTCCCATTAAGGACATTTAAAATAACGTTATAATTATAAGGGAAATGTAAGATAAGAGTCAAAATACCCATCCCTTCACAAAAGCGTGAAAATTGTTTGCTTCATATTCCCCTAATTCCTCGCTAATTGTTAACGTTAAATTTCTCTCAATCGATAGGAACCATAGAGGACGAAACGGTGAATTGATTGATGTATTGCGATATTGACAAATAGGGCTTCTCTTTCGGACACCTGTGCTATGACGTCACAGATCGGCGTGCGAAGGGGCGGTAACAGGAGAAGGGGATGGAAGGTTATAGCACAAATGGACCATCTGGTTGTTAGGTTTAGGAAAAGGGAGTGAGTTACACTCGCATGCACTTGAACGCTTTTTCCCCATTTAAGCTATTGTATGTCATTTATGGTTTAAAAGTGGAGAATTTCTCTATTTCTTGTGAGCTACTCTTTTATGAGAATTAATTTCCTTTTTTTTCCCCCATTTTTTAATTGGTTTCTCGATTTAAGAAGCTTAATAGCCAGTTGGCACGAAATTGTGGAATTACCCATTAATTTCGCTACACCGTTTCGTGCGCGTGAAAACAATTATTACTCAAATAAATTTAAATGAAAAATTCGATAGTTCATTATGAATATCTCTTACGTAAAAGTGAGTCGTGCTAGATAAGTGCAAAGAAGAATTTTGAACTGCTGGATACAAATACCATACAAGAGACGGACTGGGCTACCGGCAATCGCAAGGGAGAGGCCATTCCGAAAATAAATTGCCTAGTGGGCTAAATCGGAAAAAAGAATTAAACGAAACTTTCCGTGAAATCAAAAGAACTCTATAAAATGGACGTCATTGAACGTCGAGTATTTTCATCACAGGATCCTAAGCTGAAATCAGTGAGTTCACCAGCATTCTAAAGGTGGGCCAAGTAGTAAGTCTAACAGGGTGGGCCCATGAGCCGGCCTGCCCTTGTATCACACGCTACATTTACTTCGATTATGTGCCTGTTAGATAGGGCAAGAGCTCCCCAGTGGTACAGTGGTTTTGTCCTCTGTTTCCGGGCCCCTTGAATTTGGGCCCAACTCCCAAATAAGCTTGGTTGGACGTAAATAGATCATGAAGTGGTGTCAGTTGCCTATCATGATACCCATACGTCAAAATGACTGACAAATATCCACCTTTATCTGGTGGTTTAAACTGCTAGACGCCAAAATGGTTAGATACCCGAGAATGGTGGGGAAAAATGTCTGACAAAACTATATTATTAAAACAAGAAAAAATAACGAGTTGTCTTGTAAAGTGATTATTAGCCCAGCCCTTTCAACTGGGACATCCTTCTCATGTTTTATATCTAAAATTTTTGTCAGAATTTATGAATTAAAATTTTAACGTTATTTACAAATATTCGGAAATTTTACAGAAACCAATGAGATCGCTAGACGTTAAGCATATTGAAATAATTTTTTATGACATTTAAAACATTTCTACGAAATCATTAAATTATTTCCATAACCATAAGAATGGTAAGTCGCACTTCGTCTTTTACTATTTTTTTTTTATATATGCAAATTATAAGCGGCTGGTTCGGAGTCAACACTTGATAACACTATGCAAAATATACCGCCATTAAACCTTTGCCTATAAATCTTGACATATCCTGCATAATACTCATAGCGCTTATTTGATATTACAGAAAATTATTTAATATTATGAAGTCATTTAACAGTATGAAAGATCGTTTAGCATTATGAATTAAGATTTTAAAATTTTATGAGGGAATGCATTTAATATTCATATGTTTTAAAAGGAAATCTGCCTATAAGTCCGATTTTTTAAAGATTTGAGCTAATTTATGACACATGCTGTGTAACAATTTAGTAACTAAGTTTACACAAAATTGACAGTTTTAGCTAGGTTTTTTTAACTGTTTAAAGTTGGTTCGGTAGTCATGTGCTACCATCGTCATAATGACAATATTCTTAAAAATAGCCCAATCTCTAAATACTGTTTCTTAAAAAGAATTCTATTAATTCTAAGCGCAATTGCTTAGAACATTATTCAAAATATATTTTATTTACACAAAGTGATCGTTTCTCCTTGGAGACATCATTTTCATCTTTAATGTACAAATTTTAATGCAAAATTTTTAATATAAAATTTTAATATACAATTTTTATGTACAATACCAAAATTAATGATCGTGATAAAAAAAAATTATACTGATAACTTTAAAGAAATAAAGCACCAAAATGAATTGGTATCATACAACACATCACAAATATCCCACTAGGATGTATTTTGAAAACAGTTGAATTCATAAATTTTATCTGCTTGTATGTATCGTACATTTCTCAAACGAAGCCCAATAAACCTCATAAAATAGGATTAATATATATTACCCATTGGTACCTGTAAACGTTATTCAATTAGTTAATAAATTATATATGTTGTATGCCCCGAATTTTAAAGAAACAACCGATCTTAACAGAAATCTAATTAGAGCTATAGAAAAATCTACTCTTCATTTCTATGTAACATCTCCACCATTCTGGAAGAATGCAAGACCCGCAATGAGCTTCGGCTTCATAATCTTTTTCAATTCTAATCCAAAGCTTAAACCATAAACTAATATATGCTTCTTCTGCATTTATTTCTATGCTGCATACAATATACGTCGCATAACATGATTCTCAAATTGGATGGAATAAATATTATTTCCTGTATTGCCCGGTTACTTTACCTCTGTTATTTTGATTCGGTTACCATATTGTATGTGGCATATGCATTTTAAATTTTATACTTGTACAGTTTTCATCTATTTACTATTTAATTAAAATATTTTTATAAATTAATTTTCCGTCGTTAGTTTTTTCATAAAAGTTCATTAAAATTTTTTAATAAAGAGTAAATAAAATTTGAATAAAGCAAGGGGGTGTGTGTATAAAAGATAGTGGGGTTATACTTCAAGCTATATCTGACACTATTTTATGGGGAAAACTCAATTTTCGAGTGAAAACAATAGGATTGGCTCACCATATGGGAGATTGCTTTTTTTAGAAGTGCAGTATAACACGCAAAAAAGCCATTAGGATTAGAAATTATAAAGATGTTTGTATGCTTTTAAATTGTTTATATTAAAAGCAGAATAAAGAAAAATAGCGGAACTGTAAATGTCATTGTAGTATATTTCAATTTTATAAAAAAAAATGATAATAAAAATCGCCTGTGTACAATCGCAACCAAGGTAAGCATCGTTGTTTGAAGCGTTAGTCAGGGTACAACGCACGCGTTGCACTCATGCGTGCAAAAACCCCGACAAAAAGCAGGAAAACTTCATGGAATTTAAATTATACTAACGGATGATTAAATCTTTTAAATGGTGTTAATTGGCGAGAAATAATGAACATTACTGAATTTGATGAATATAACAAAATTAAGAAGTATAAATAGAAGTGAATCTCGAAAATTTAGAAAGAAAAATATAGAACACAGCAAGAAGGGGATGATATTATAAGAATTAATCACTTAAATAGGCTTATTAATCTATATAGTTCATCCTGTACACATGAATTAATAAGAATTTTTCTCGTGTGTATGATCAAACGATGCTAGTTGTGTGATTATTCAACTGATTTCTGTCTGTCCTATGCGAAGTAATTGAGTTTCTTGTGGTGGAATTGTTCAGGCGCAATTCCAAACTCGGTGATTTCTAACTTTTTCATTTCACTCATTTTAAAATGCTTCTAGGATGGTACTGATATATCTATCTTACGGAAGGTGTGTTTCGCTTGGTTTCTTAGACACGCACTCGCCCCTACTGCTTACCATAATTATGACTAATGTCAGTGGATGGAACATAAATTGCCTGCTATCTGAGATATGTTGATGGCCATTATCTCTCTTGATAGATATATGTGCGCCCTTAGGACAGATATCTGGGCGTGGTTTATGGTCCTAGTCCATAATTCTTTTTGACAAGAACCAATTAGCTGTAAGACTACGCGACATAAAAGATAAGAATATATTTTATATGTTCGACAATTCGGGATTAATTGAAAAATATAATAACAATTACGTTTTAAATCATATCGATCTAATAAATCACTTATGCCATTTTTCTTTTTCATTGCTTATTCCAAAGGTTGGGAAATCGAGCAATTGTGGAAGCTTATTTGTTTTTAGTTTATACCATAGGGCTTCTTAATATAACAGGATTAATGGCTTTAGCTGTAACTTTTGAACTACTTTGCATTTATAAACGCTCCTACTTACGGGCCTCAAACTTACGAACACGGCCCTAGTGGTGAAAAGGCCGTAGATTTTATCTTTAAACCAGCAGAGATAATTGCTGATATTACAAAGAATAAAAGTAGAATTCCGTGAATTTTCCTCATGCTTTTATTATCAATCAGCTGTAACTGAATCATTAAAAATATAGATAACATCAAACATAAGAAAAAATACTCTATTTTCTTGTATTTGATTTTATCTATAATTTACCTGTATTTCGGATGATTTATCTTTCAATTGAAACATATTATAGATAAAATGAGACAAAAAAAACAATGCCATATTTAAAATTGGAACAAAGTTTATGCATTTCCTTCTTCCTTAAATTAATAGGTAAATTGTTTTTCTACAACAAGTATAAGAAATCATTAGGGGTTATATTATATTATCATAAGGAGTCTGTGTTATATGTTTAAAATGGGAGGGGGTACAGAGCTACATCTCCATATATTTATGTGTGTATATATATATCCAAAATTGAATCGCAATGAGGTCACAATCCCCCCCACCAACACCCTTTCGCGCATGCCAATGGCGATATGCATCTTAATTATAACGATATGTGATAAAAATTATGAAATCAAAGGTTATTATTTTGACGCAGAATTAATTGGCTTACTTTAAAAAAAAGAACCAATGGACATACTGTTTTCACTGTTATTTTCGAGAAAAAAATTACATTTTCGAAACCGAATCCTGACATTTCGAAACTTTTGTTGTAGCTGATTAAAGTAATATAATTACGTATGAATTCATTACTGGAAAAATGCTAAAACTAAAATTATTCAACTAAAGGCAACGCACAACTTTGAAATGGAGAACCTAAATGAAACAGAAAACATTTAAGAACGTTCTGACATAAAAATTAAAAGACACAGAAATTTTCTTAGTAAAGAATAAAAAAAAAAAATTATTTTGAAATTAGATTGTTGGTTTACATTAGCCATCTTTTGCTCATGAATAATCTATGCAGTTCACAATTATATATGGATTTATAGATTATCACTCGGTTTTTGGCACAAGCATGTCTGAGTTACAGTATATTCTCTCAATAACGTCGCTATAATTAACGATGGTATTTTCCGGCCCTGGATGCATAGAATTACATATATTTCTATTAACGTCTTTTTCTGTTTAACGGCACTTTTAATCCATTCTTTGAAAATCGTTAACTAGGGAAAGCAATGTGAGTGCAGAAAACACCTTTCATGGTTTCAACCAAAACTTTACATTTTCCAAATCCATTGCAAGTCACGTACTAAAATAATTATTAATTTTCCTGCATTCTGGGATGATAAATGACATCAGCACACCCATAGAAGTAAGCATTCAGAAGACTGGAATGTCCGCCAGGAGAAATACAAATAGCCACTGGTTCCATACTATAATACACAAGCTTAAAAAAAGATTTAAAAGCATTATTTTAAGTAGTACAGCTTATCAGGAAGTAGAGAGAATAGAGTAGCGTAGCAATTCAAAATTCATGGGGGGAGGGGGTTCAAGTGGCTTTATGTATTGTGATGCACAATGGGGGAGGCTTGAGCTCACTCTTTCCTATGCCGCTGGAAGACTGCGTATTATAATTCTTTTATAGCTGAAAGTGCCTATGAACCTTTAAGATTCTGTTGGATGATGGTGTGTCAAACCAATTTTCCTTTTCTCGTTCTTCTCCGGTTTGTCTTGATATCCAATATCTTGTTTATATTGAGGCATACGCACTGTACTTAGGCTGTGATGGCTTTAGAACTGAACTGAAGTGAAGTGAAGTGAATGTGTGTTCGCGCATGAGCGTTTGTGCTGGGATTCTATCAGTCAGATAGATTTGTTCCATATCATCGGACCGAGCGGTCGCGTATAACGTTCATCGTTGTTTTAATGTAATATATATTTCTTTTTAGTTTTAAATCGCAATGTTTTGAGTTTGTTATAAATAAACTTGCTTTTGTTTTCTTTTGTGGATTCGGTGTCGTCTCAATATTATCATTGATGTAGATTGATGAATAAAAACTAAGTAAATAAAATATATAATTCGAAGAGAATATAGCATCTCAGATTAAACAAAATCTGTTTATTTTTCAAAAACGAATAGCTTCCTGTTTTTTATTTACCATCGAATAAAAGTTTTCAACGACAATCCAACCTTTTTACACAATGTACGCTCTCATCAAACATTAAGTATAATATATAGAAAACGAATTTTAGAAAACAGTGCATGTGAAGGACATATTTAAAACGAATGCATGGTTATTAGGATTCATGTGAATGCATCCATCGTAGCAAGAAAAGAATTTTTTACAATAGCTAATGATGATGACTATTGGTAAATCCATTTGTTATAAATTTGGTCGATTTGATGGGGAACCACGTTCCAAATCGTTTTCTGAAACACAGGAATATTTTAAAGACTTTCATTTATTTTCAAACGGTAATAGCACTGCCATGGAGGAAAACGTTTAATTTTTTAGTATTAAATAAAGAAAAGAGCATACTACCGCGTTCCTTTCATCTAAATTTCATTTAACTGCGAAATCAACAATTCAAGAAATACATAATTTAAATTTATGTCTCGCTTGAGGTGATTTCAGCTCATATAAAAGGAATGAGATTTTTAAGAAATGCACTTTAAAAAAAGTCCTAAAAAATACATATCGTCTGTGTTTAGCTAAAGAATTAATAAGAAATTTTAAGGTCAGCAAAATATCAATATTCTGAACTCCTTCCCTGCGTTTGAAATTTTAGAATTCCAAATAAACGGCAAAAAGACCTCTTGGCGAGACCCGTATGCAAAATTTTATTTTTTAATAAAATTGATAATCACTTTTTTTATTAATAAATATTTTTTAGAAGCTTGTTTTGGGTGATTTGTTTTTCAAATCAGAAATTTCAACTCCCAAACCTCTCTTGTGCCTAGCTTTTTTCCATAGCCGAATTAGTGACTTCTTTAAAAAAGCTCAGTAATCCGCCAGCCTCGGTTAAAAAAAAGTTAGCATTAAGCTTTTTGGTTAAACATCGTTGATTACATTCTGAAAAATTATAATTAATATGAAAAAGTTGGAGATAATTCCTCGGAAACGAAGCACTAGGTAAACCAGCTATATGAGGGGACATGTATGAGATTACATTATAACATAAGCCCACACAGAGAGCATATATATATAAAATGTGTGTGTGTGTGTCTTCTTATAGGCTGACTGAATGTTTAATGTAATGACGGACGCTCTTGGGAAGCGTTAAGTACGAGGTATTAGAATGAATTTCTATGTGTGTATTTTTTAAATGTAATTTACGAATCGTATTATAATGAATTAACGTTATGATGTATCTTGGGGGTGTGCTTAACTGGTAGAGACGCACCAGTTACGGCGCTCCCACTATTCGCGAATACAAGCAAAAGCTGAAACAATTTTTTATATTTCTCGTGCGTGAGCATATGCGAGTGAAACCAGTCAGTCCCTCATCAACCGCTTTTACTTGTATTTACGTGTGATGAAGAACCACCTTTCAAAGTTCCCTGAATGTTCGCAGAACGGTCGTATCATAATTTCGTCCTATTCCATTTCCAAATTGAAGGAGGAAGGAAGCTTTTTATAACGAAGCAAATTTGGTGTTTGAAATATGAATAACAAGGCAAAAGAGAGAGGACAAACAGTTCACAAGCTCGTTTAGCCAACTTAGTATAGTTTTAAAAATGCCGTAATGAAGAGAAAAATATAAGTACCACCTAGAATTGAAGGATAATCGTTGAATATACATTTTTTAATATGAATTTTTTAATAAAGACTCTTGAAGACTGAAATCCTGGGAAGGGTAGCGTTAATTAATATTGTTTATATTAATTTAAATACTTCCTCGCAACTTCGTTTAGCTCAATAAAATGAATGACTCTTCAAAAATTAATTGAATATAACAACGCTTTGAAAACTAAACGTTTGTCAACAGGATATGTATATAAATATACCCTTTTATTCTGCATAATACGTGTGATTTGTATCGGGTGTATGTTTTGTTCTGTATTATGTATGTCTGCTTTCTTCTTCCTCTGCACATATTCATTGCTTACACTTTCTTTGCCATGATGAATTTTTCCCCATTGATTCTCGATAAAAACGTTTTTTCGATGTTGAAAATCATAACAATTAGAAGAATATTAGTGGCAAATGCAGTTTATATAATAAAACTCAGCTATTTATCTCAAGAATGCGCAAATATCTTCGGCCAGTGTAAACTATAAATACACCTTTTTTGTTCTTTTTTTTCGCTTGTGGTGTTGCAAAATGCCAGAGAAAGAGTATGTTAAAATCAAAATGAATACATTTGAAACGAATAGAGTTTGACTGCTAGGGTTTTACAGTACATAGATTGATGGATTTTGGACTTTCTGTCACTTATATTAAATCTAGGTTCACCCACGATGGGGTATATCGTAATATAATATTTTAGAGGGTAAATCCTCGAAGAGGGAAGGGGCGTAAGCTTCGTGTCCCTCAGCCTGTGTTCCCATAGCGACAGTTTCGATCTGCTCTGAGGGTGGGAAGACGAGTTACGTGTTTCCATAAAAATGTCCACCAACACCCTAGTTTTCCTTCACTCCCTCACTCTTAATTGCATAGACGTAAGTTAGCTGTCACACGACTTGGTGTTGAACATGCACCACAATTCAGTGTATTTTGTAAAACAAAAACTCCTTGCAGTTTCACCTTCTAATTACATGGATTTCACTCCTATCTAACTCGTCATATAATATAAATAAATTATTTGTTCAAAATCAGAGCATAGAGGCGAATTTATAAATTACAATTACGAGGAGAAAAGTCATTTTGCTTCGGATTTAAAAAATATGTAAAAATGCGTTTTACAACTTTATATTTACACCATTCTTTTACTTTAGGTGAACTACCCTGCGATTAATGGATCAAATGTTGCAGTAAATTTATAGAGGAATTAAAATAAAAACAAATTAAAAAGAAAAATTACAGAAAATAATGAAACTAAGATAATGGCAAATAATATATTTGTCTAATGTCTTAAACATCATCTTTCCATCATCTCAACTATACAGGATTAGGCAAAGATAATTTGTGAAGCAATTGATATCACTTACATCCAAACGAAATTAGAAAAATAAATGTGTTTTCATGTAAACGTCGTCATATATTACCAAATACAAGATATAGAACGATGAAAATAGAAATCATGCATGACTTTCATTACAAAACAATTTACTATTTATCTCTTCAGTTAAAGAGATTTTCTGGTTTCTCTTTTGCTTGATGAATTAATAAATTTGCATTTTTGGATTCGTAAATTTAATTTATAGTTTTAACAATGCAGCTATAAAGTATTGTAATAGTATTTTAAAAAGATAAAACGGAAAGCCGGTAAGCGAAATAAAGAAAAGGGAAGAAAAAATCGGAAAACTAAACCCTTACCGTATTATTTTATAAGTTTCATATCCAATAACTATTGGTGATTTCTTATACTGAAACCGTTTTGTTATTATATATGTTATTACACATTTTGTTTAAATTTTGTGGAGTTTTTAATTAATAACTATTGTTATTAATTATTTTAACGTATTTTGCTATGAATAAGAACCAATATTTTTCGCTATAAATTTTATCTTTCACATTTTTCATTAATCATACATTAATAGAAAAATCTCGTTGATTTGACTAAAAGTGAGCTATCGTTAAAAATTCAAACGCAATTCCACTCGCCTGCGTCATTTAATTTCTTTGATTTCCAGAGAGCACAAGGAGCTGTTAGGAGGAAGGAAATCTCAGAATATTCGATCCAAATTCTTCAAAAGAATAAGTCAGCCATTTTCAAGTACAAATCTTTCAAACCTTTTCTTTAAGAGAGGATGCTCATCAATTAAAGTGAGATGTTATTTCTGATAATAATTGCTCATTTAGAAAAAAAAGTTATAACTATAATTACGATCAAGTTTGACTATCCATAAAAGTGAAAAGTTTGACTATCCATTAAAATGAAGAGTTAGACTTAATCATAAGGATTATTTCCTCCATAACTATTTTAAAGTTACTTAAGAAGTTTCCTTTGCTTATAACTTACGTCTTGGCCAACTTCATCTGGATCACTGACATAATTAAACTTGTACAATTTGTTTTACATGAAGAAATCGAAACACTGAAGATTGTCTAAAGAAAGCTAACGTAATACGTTAAATTTGTATGAATTAAACGATACATAAATGTCTTATAGTGAATTCAGTGTTAAAAACCAAAGCTTGCATTTATTCCTGTTTAAGAAAGTTTTAAGTTTCTAACTTAAAGATTTATAAATATATTCCTAATTACATAAAAGAAATGCCAACTACATCGATATATTTAAAACCAGATATGTAAGTCATCAAGCAACGTCGAGGTTTTTCAAGTTATTAGGAGGAGCAAGCATATTTTATTTACATTTATACATTACGGTATATGTAAAATTGCAACTTATTTTGAATTATTCGGGGGAGGGGTTCAAGCCCCATGAACCCATATAACTCTACGCTTATGATAGTCATTGACAATAAACTTAAGTACACATGTTCAATCAAAAACTTTAAATTCTGAAAAATTAAATAAAAAGGGGAAATTTGACGATTATTTTTTACATAATACCAGATCAGTGTAAGTAAAATTACTGCAAATCCGCAAATCAGTTTCGGGAAGACTATTTTTAGTCCCTGCAAAATTACCATACGTTGCCTTTTGATTGGTGTGCTGATTGTATGTTATGCTGTAGGAATATTAAGTAGTTTTCTTCTACAACATAACACGGAATATTCTGTGTAATCAGGTCTTGGCTTTGACATTTTACCAAGTTGTATTTCACAATGTGAACTTTACGATCTCTTTTACTCCTTATATATGCAGTTTTGAAAATTGCATAAGAATTTTTTAATGCATAGATTTTATGACGTTTAAGAAAATCATAAAAGTTGCTTTAAGAGCTTTGATAGCTTTGTTTCGGATTAAAAAATACAGTGGGCTCTCAATTTTACAAAACATACGAATCCCATCCATATGAAAAACGCAAAAAGTTCATAAAATCGAAAGTTCTATAAATGAAAATTAACATTTCTTCTATGAAATACTTTTCAGGACAAGCGCAATAATCCGTAAAAAAGTATAGCTTGTAAATTGAAGGTTTGTAAATACACGAGTCAACTGTATAGTATTTTTTGTCTTCCTGTTTTATTTACTATGCTTAACTTTGTCTTTTATCACTGAAAATATTTTACTGTAATTAAATAGGTGATTTAACTGTAAAATAAATAAAATTGTGCCTAAAAAATTATAAACCAGTAGCTTGAGAAATCCCAGTCCTAATACTTTCTTCATGATGTTTTGTCCACAATTGTTTACCGATGGGCATCTAGAGATATCGCTGTTTTATTTCGCATTTCAAAACAACAAAAAATTTGTTTAATCATTAGTAAATAAGTTACTTAAAACATATATTGGAAATATTCTTCAAGAATAATTCTTCAAACCAGCGAGTAGTGAAAATTAGTTTCTATTTATTTTTGCAGCATACTTTAATTATTATGGATATTATGTAATATAATAAGTTGATGGTATTTATTATATTTTATATTAATTTATGTACCTAAAATTATAAACTATTTTTGCAATTATGCTATTAAAAATTAACTGCATACTTATAATAATTTAAATTCAATTAATTTAAAATTTTTGCCCTTTTAAAAGTTTAAACGTTTCACACAATAAAATGAAAGAATACATTTTTCAAAGATCGATTTCCGTTTCTCATGGAAAATCCCAGTTTGGAGTGAGTGAAAATTATTAGCTACAATAAAGAGTATTTTTGACACTGATTACGAATTTATAGTTGTTTCAACAGTGCAGTGTTAGGAAGTAACCTTTTTCGGGAGTCTATGGAAGAAACATTTTTCTAAAATTTGTGTAAAGGGGGGGAACCACAGGAGACCTCATTTCTAGTTTTAAACAAGAAACTAAACGCTGTGCTGCATCTAACGCATATAATTAAGGTTCGGGAAGTGTCGGGGACATGACCAAATTAAACTTAAAAAAGATGTTTTGACTTATTTGTTGAAATCGAATTTGAACATGTTCCTGATGCCTTCCGAGCATTAATTCAGGTGCATTAAATACACAGCTGTCGAGGTAAATCCGGAAATTGTTTATAAACTGCCCCCTAGTGGCCGTTATGTGTAAACCTGCAGTTAGTTGAACCCACTTTTAAGTTATACCATCAGGACTCACCGTGGTGTAAACACGTTGCAGTCTGCTTAAACATGATCCGGGAACAAGACAGAGCGGCGATATTGGAGTCTCTTCGCGCTGGAAAATCACCAAAGGAGATAATTAAGTGGTTTGGGTAAAAAAAAAAAAGTTTATGGAAAAAGGGCCAAGGAAGCTGATGGCGGTTACATCGAGTAATTTTAATGTTTAATATATTTTCTACAATCGTGCAAAGTTATGTACAAAGCTAATAAATTTGTCTTGTGTTGTAAGGGTTTTAGTTCTTGAACTCAGTTTTCCGGATTTACCTCGACGGCCCTGTACAGTATAGCTTCTAGTTTCTTATCCAGAAATAGAATTGAGGTCATTTGTGGCATCTTTTGCAGAAATCATAAAAAGCACCTTTTCACTATATATTCCCATTGCATAAGAGATAAAGACAAACAAAGGTGTTAATCTCTTGTGCAATGGGAGTCAATAGTAGAAACAAATTTTCTACAATTTCTGTATAGGGCACCATAGGTGACCTCAATTCTGTTTTTGGACAAGAAACTAGAAACTACATTGTATTTATTGTACCTGAGTTAGTACTCAGAAAGCAAAGGGAACTTGTTCAAATTCAACTTAAAAATATAATCAAAACATCGTTTTGAAGTAGAATTTGGATATGTTTCTTATGTCATCTAGCATTAATCTAGATGCGTTAGATGCAGAAATGCTTCTAATTTCTTGTTCAGAAGTAGAATCAGGGTTATCTGTGGCGCCCTTTGTTGAAATATTAGAAACGTTTCCCCAATAGGCTGCCAATTTTATGGAAGTTGAATATGTTCCCGATACTTTCCGAGCATTAATCTATATGCGTTAGATAAAGTATAGCTTCTATGTTTTTGCCTAAAAATAGAATTGCGGTTATCTATGATATCCTTTACAGAAGTTTTAGAAAACGTGTTCCACTTATAAGCTCCTGATTTCTTTTAAATTGAATTTGAAGATGCTCCCCGAGCATTATTTCATGTGTGTTAGATGCAAAGTAACTTCCAGTCATCTCCCAATCAGTCTCACAACTCCAGCCAGACATTGGGTTGCTCCGAACTAATATATTATGTGGGAGATACGTTTCAGACTTAATTAAAAAAGGGTGAATTTATATCCTTTGTTTCTTCCCACAGTAGCCTGGAGTTCGGTTCCCCAAATAACAGTGGTTCGGATTCCTCGGAAAACCGTAGGTCCCGGTGCTGTAAAACGAACAAACTGTAATACACTGCTACTCTCTAATAATAATTATATTTCATGCATAATGTACATGTTTTTATAAACTTCTAACTCACTTTCCAGTAAACAAAGTTCCTGAACACACACGTACAAGGAGTGAGTTTTATTTTAAATAGAGTAAAATGAGGCATTAAGGTTTTACAGTGGACGAACGATACTACGATTTTTGCACCTTTCGTTTGTGCTGTTCTTTGTTGCCAAGCAACTTTATCCAAGGTTTCGCGGAAACGATCGATCCAACCCTGCTACAGACTCATTAATTCCAATTCAGGTGAAATCATCGGAAACAAAACTAAATAGCTTTCGAAATTACTGGGGAGAACCATTTAGCTAGGAACACAATTAAATTTGCGCTTTTTATTGTCGCTCCCACTTCAGCAATGTCAGTTTGTTATCTTTAGTAAAAGTATTATCCTTTGTTTGGC
>QLNU02015360.1:7890488-7911143 GCA_006491805.2 Dysdera silvatica | reverse complement strand
GATTGATTCATTATTCTGCAGTTCATTCGTTAAGTTGAAATCACTTGCTTCATCATCTCCAGAAGGCTCCTCAGACATGAGACTTGTAGATGTGCTCATTGATGGCGTCAAACTTGGCCTTTCTGAAAAGTCGCACAGTATTTCATTGTTATTAAAGTTTGATGATGGTTAAGTTGATCCGATAACCCTAAGCTGATTTAAGATTTGTACCATTGGAAAGAGGACGTGCTGAACTGTACCTCAGTAAAATTTCAGCTCAATCCCAGTTGTGTAATAAAATTGCTACGAGCTGCCCGTCAGTCAGTCCCATACGAAATACATGGCAAAACGGCGCATGCTCTGACCATTTTTGCTTTGTATATTTCTTGAATATTAAAGCTAAGTTTTTTGATGTTCTCTACAATATTAAGCCTTAAGATCCAGAAAAAACTTATATGATTTTGGTCCAGTACAGTCTGTTGTGCACAGATTACTTATTGCATTCCTATCATCAATTCAGAGAGTGTAGGGGGGAGGGGTGACAAGCTTCAGCTCCAGGGGGAAAATTGAAAAATATATTATCTGAAACTAAGATTGCCACCTCTGGTTAATAACATTAGACCCTAATGGCTACTATTAGCTGCAAGTTAAATGCGTTTGATTATATATTAATTATATATTATTAAGAAAATATTAAAAGCATACGGTATCAGGTTTTTACGTCCCAATAGATTCATTAAATTACTTAGATATGCCTAAGGGTGTCACTTTTAACATGTTTATTTTCGGCATTGAATTTCTACTAGACATAGACAGGTACGATGCGAAATCAAGAAGCCACAATGTTAAATCAACACCGTAGTGAGTAGCTTTTTATAGAGGGTAGGGCTCTGAAATTTACAGGGAGAGCTTAAAATTTGTTTGTTTGGATATATTTTATTGGTATTTAATAATACAAAATATATACGATATGGAATTACTTCATTGGAATGTTTTACTAAAGTTAATTTTTAATGCTGTGCACTTCGACAGAACTTAACATGAAACAATGTATAATACACTCTGTGGCGAGCCAGTTTAAGCAAGTCAACTGCGCCACCTTCAAATATAGACATTTGAGTATAAATAACGTTTTGCAATGAGTGGCAACGATCAAGAGTTGACCATCGCTGTGCTGAGTTTAAAAGAGTAAGCAAGCCAGGGGCGGACTGGCCTCTCGAAGGCATACCTTTGGATTATCAGAGGGCGCGAGTCCTATATCCCAGGAGGGCGTAAGTCCCATCGCCCATGAGGGGCCACACCCGAGGGCCCAGTCCGCCTCTGATGTAATCTGTTTTGCTATGCCATTTTTGATCTCGTTGCATCTCACTCTATTATTATGCACATAATTCGTTAAAATTAAAGTGAGCGTATTGCAGAAGCGTAAATGTTCGTTACGCGGTTTACGAGAACTTTCCGCCCCATGTTATGCAAAATAAATAATAACATCTGTCGTGAAAACTTCTTTTAGATAAATTTTTAAAGTCGAAGGACAATTTTGTGCAAAACAAAATAATGAAAACAAATTTCTATAAAATTTTATTTTGAAGAAAAATAAAACAAAAAAACGTTTTCCATGAGGCTGATTATATTCTGTGGGACTGAGTCCTCCACCTGGTTCCATCCTAGCTGCAAACTTCTGTTAGACTTTATTATTATTATTTTTTTTTAATTTTCTGAAGATCCTGCCGAGTACTTAATAGGCATCTCGGACCACCAGTGGTCCGCGAACCTCACTTTGAGAAACAATGCTCTAACGAATCGTCGAAGAATAGGTCAAGGGGTTTTCTTCAAGGTCAAATTATGTATTCAGAGCACGACATCGATTACTGGCAAAAGGCGTGTGTTGGCACATTGAAGATGTGAATTGCCGATAATTTCTCATGCGGCAAACTTCTAGAAAGTTACGAAAGGCAACCTATATACGTAATAAACCATAATTTTGTGAACCATGGAAGTGATTTTGAAGCAGAAATACCTTCTTTTATAATAGCACTATTGGTAAAAGGGCACAATTATTGAAATAAATAAAATTACTGTAATTTTTCCAATACATCATAGCGTTAATAATTCATTCTAGACACGAAAGAAAAAAATCATGTAAAGCTTGAGAGAACAAACAAATGAGAATTTCAAATGACGTGCTCCATGTACGTATATATAGCCTATATGGACATTATACACACACGGGCGCCGTTAGCGGGAGGACAGGGGGACCCATCCCCCCCCAATTTTGCTATTAGGGTTCCAAGTACCCCCAATTTCAAGCAAAAATTTTATAATAGGTAACGTCGTTCAAAATTTAAAATATTTTTTTTTTCTTAAATCTAAGGAATGCGGTTATATTTTTCGGCGTAGTGTATTTAGTGCGAAATAAAAAAAATGCACTTTGTCATTTATTTGATGTAATTATACCTTTTGTTAGATTGTATTATATAGCGCTCTTTTCTTCATGGCAGCATTTCCATTGACGTGTTATTATTTCAACTTTCAAACGGAACATTTTTAATAACGTTACAACCACAACTACATTTTCCCAATTTTAATTTCACAAGCTCAGGGACCTTTTTGACCCATTAAGCTCATTATCAACGACATAAATTAAAGGGACTGTCTACACCATCAGCGTAATAAATACAAAATTTAGTAAGGAGCATTGCATGTGAAAATGAAATTGGAAATGTAACTAGAATATTAATTTTATGGTAAAGTGAACGTCATCAAGCAGAAGCACATTTAAATTAAACACTGCTTTGTGGGTGTCTGTTATCTCTGTAAAGAGTTGTTAACAACAAGGCCTTAACCAGAAATTTTTTTGTGGAGGCAAGAATTTTTTACAGCCTCGCTAATGAATAAGTACTGGTAGCAAAAACATTACGGAAGGGCGGGGACAGGCCCTTGCGACCACCAGCTGGCTACGGCCCTGTTTAACAATCTGCCTTCTACTGGTATATTGTCCCCCCGCCCCCAATATTTTTATGTCGTCGGCGCCCATGGTTATACAGTGTGTTCAAGAAGTTTCTTTACGCATTTAAAAAAAAAGCACGGTAATAGATGCGAGCTTATTCTTTATGAGAGTCAGTATTAAAAATTATAACGGTTTTTTGAACAACTATTAATACATTTCAGTTTCGAAAGCAATCACGATTCCTTTCAATATCTTTTAAACTTATTCTTGGTCGACAAGGAATTTTTTATTTTGGCAGAAACACTACCCATCTTCAAGATTTTCTTACACTATGCATGAGTCGTTTATCTTGAAGATAACCTTCGTCCGTATGTCCTATGCAAATTTTGTTGCACCTTTCTGTTTCTATAAACCATGCAACAACCTGTACAGTCACTTGTGACGACCCTGCTTTGTGATGACAGTAATAAGGTACAAAGCATTGTAACGCCACCATCACAACAACAACAACTTTGAACCTTTCAATTCAACAAAGTGCAAGTTCATATCTGTTTTACTGGTCTTTCTTTTGTTTGTTTTTTAAGCGAAAAGAAACTTTTCATACACCCTATATATCACAAGTTAGAAATTTATAAAGTTTTATATGCGGGTATATGCTATGTATGCGTAAAGAAATTTATTTTTTATTGAATTTTCAATTATAGAAAATAAATGCATAAACGTGATATTTGAAGTATAATGAAAATTAGTACTTTTTATGTTCAATTTTGAATATGTATTTTCATAGCTTCTCATCTGAATACATGCAGTCTAATATTGTCGAATGGGCTTCCTTGTTTTAATACAAAAATAATCTTATTAATGTTTTCGAATCAGGATTTAACAGTATTTATACATTTATTTTGCAAATGCGCTTATTCTGAAATATCAGTGTCAAAATGTAACAGAATTATACATTTTCTCTGCAAGAATGTAAGAACGTAAACTTCATGCGCACTGGGCATTCCTAATTTTTGAATAAGGACGGGGCTCCGGTAGTTTTAAACATTTATAATTTCTAGTTCGAATTTGTGGTATGGGCATTTCTCTATCACCGAGCCTATTCTCATAGTTGTTTCTAGTAAATTATTTTCACCACTTCGTTATGTTTGTACTTATAATCTGGACCTTACAACCTAATCTTGCATTCCATTGTTTCAGATGTTATGCGACATTGTCTACATTTGTCGTTCTCTATACTTTTATTTAAACAGTGTTTCTGGTAGTTCTTTTTTTCTGTAATTTGGTCATGACTCTAACAATCATGAAATTTTCAATTTTGAACTCTGCAGGATTCCTTATTATTGTCTCAAAATTTGATCTATTGAGTATTTTGTAATTAAACAGAATACAGAAATTATATAAAAGGCAGTCCAAATTATAAATTTTTTAAATGTTTTTAATAGATCTTTTTTATATTTTGTAGGAATTTATTTTTTACTGCTTATTTCCTTTAATCAAAATTTGTATAGTGTGGGGGAAGGCCTTCACTTAATACGGTGTGATGAACTCTCGTTTTAGAACCACGCAATCATTCAAATGACATCATGATTGAATCTAGAAATTGGTTCTGAAAATAGCTAAGGAAAGTTGGAAAAATTAGAGTGTTAGCAAAGAATTTTTGGTTTGGTGCTGCAAATAACTCTAGACTTCTGAGTCGGAATTTAAGACATAATCTGAAGGTTATTATAACTTGATGGAGATATGCTTGTTGAAAATTAATTATTTTAATATAGGTGATAACCTTTTTATTAGCTGCGATCCTTGTAAAAGGATTATTATATGTTGTAAATAAACAAGTTAGACATATTGTAAAAAATATGTTTCGTTTTATCGAAACAAATCACCTCTCACACACTGCGCAATAACACTGTTATTTTTAATGTAGTAAAATATTACACACAAGGAATAGAAATTTCACTCTTTTTTTCATGTAGTTTTAGTTATTATAGTTTTATTTTTCCCTTTCTCACATTAAGCGTATAGGACTTTACTTAATTCCCTTTACTTTTCCTTCAGTCGCATGAAGAAATCTTTTTATGGGTTTTTGAGTCAACGATACATAATTAAGAATTCAAACTTTGGTCAATTGATTTAAACAAGTAAATATATAAGGAACTTCCACCATAGTGGCACATTACTCTATCGAGTTCATGTTAAAGTGAATTTGCATTTTTATAAGAGCATACAAAACATACGATACAATTAATCGATACGATAAAGTTAACGGCAAGATCATATAAAACTTATGATTAAGTTAATCATATATTTCGTAAAATGTAAAGTACACACTAATTTCAATTTTATATTATTCACGATGTTAAATAAACAAAAATTATGGACAAAGTCCACGCATTATCTATTTATTTCATGAAAACACGAGCATTCATATAAATCTATCTTTATATGCAATTTTTTAAATAAAATATTTCATATGCACACAAATTTACTTTTTAAATATTTTTTCCTTTCAATATAACCAGCACTAAATAGTTTTATAATAGCAGAAAAGGAAATCGAAATTATCTTTTTGCTAACTTTATTATACTAGCTTAAATATACAGTGAAGGACATGAAATATTCGATTTCAGTAATGAATATTAGAGTAGAAATATTGGATTTCAGCAATGAATATTAGGTTAGAAATATTAGACTTCAGCAACTAATGTTATATTATAAATATTAAATTTTAGCAATCTAACTTGCTTTTGTTTTTCATTAAAACAGCTATAACGAAGGCCTGGTTATAAATTAGTTGCTTAATTTTTCACCCACCACTTTACTATAACGCTGAACTAAAAAACTCCGATCCCCTAAATTCTATTGTAGTTAGTCATGATATTCTATCAAATTTCTCAGCAAACCAAAACTTAATTTTTGTTTTAATTATTCATTCGGCCCAAGGATTTAACATTAAATTTTTACTTACCTCTTATTAATGGTATCCACTTAACGAGAAACGAAATATTTGTCTTAAAGATGTTTCATACTTTTGGGATTCTGTCCTTCAAATGTACCAGCTGAAGAAAATTGCCATAATACGCTAAGTTTGAAAGATATCCCAAAAGTCACATAGGTAAAGATTTGGCGAGTACTGTGGCCTGGACGATGTGCAATTAGAATAATGGGGTTTTTTTTTTCCAAATACGGATCCCCGCTCTCTCTTAGAGCAGATTATTTGTTATTAATGTGGAGGCGTGACGATCTCTCCAATCTAGCTGCAGTGGTCAAGCAGTACACGGACAGCACATCGGCTGTTATATATGTAATCTTGGGAACCATCTCCTATGAGGGCTAATACACTCTAATTTTGCTACAAAGTACTTTTACAATACGTTAATAACATTCTGCAGCCAATTGTATATCATATGCTGTCATACCTTCCAAGAAATATTTACCAGCATGATAATGCCAGATCTCACATGTCCAGGCTCTCTTAACTATGTTCCCTTGAGGTTCATACCCTCAAATGGCAAGCCAGGTCTCTAGACCTCTTGCCAATCGAGCATGCCTGGAATATGCTAGGAAGACAGTTGTAAAGATCACGGAATGTGGGAATATTAGGCCAATAATTTGTGAATATATATGGCAAGATCTATCACAATATGGCATTAGACGGTTATTTGACTCCATATGGCACCGTATATCATCTTGTATAGCCGCTTGAAAAGGATTTATTTCATGTTAGCTGCATAATGCGACAAATTATGTAGCCACTGTTTTATAATAAAAAGTCCTTTTGCAATGAAATTGTAATATTTTCTTTACCTTTTATATACTTATAGGGCGCTTTCTTTAGGGTGCGTCGTTTTTACAATAAAATTTTCACATCTTGGCCATCTTATTAAATCATGATTCATATATATATATCTCTCTCTGAGTTTTTGAAGTTTTAAGATAGTGATAAACATGATTTTGTAAGAAAACCTGAAGTTTACTTATTGTAATACTTTATATTTAGTCTATTGTAAATCTGTGTGCAGTTATATATTTTTTAAGTAGGGAAATAATTTATCAAAAACGAAACTTTTCGTTAAAAATTATATTTCCTTTTGTCTCATGCTGTATGAAATGGCTAACAAGCAATTATGATAAATTTGTCAGGTATATTTCATGCATGATCGATGAGATAATCTTCCAGGCGAATTTATGTCCACATAGAGCAATTACTGAGAGTTAAAGAAATTTCTGAAGTCATCAAACTCTCATTTTAAAAGGATGTGAAAGACATCTCATCAGTCTCAGGGTAATTTTACAGAAACTCCAATGCAAGAAAGTACTAAAACCTAATGCTCTGTTAAATGACAGCGATATTCATAAATCTTATATAAGCTGCACTTTCGCTACCCCATTTCTTCACTGACGTAATAAAGAAAATAATTTTCAGCTGCGCGAAAGAATGACAGGAAATGCGAGATGATCAAGTGAAACGGAACTCTATGAATTAAAACAAGACGGAAAACATCGACGTATATGGAATCTATTTATAGCAATATATTTCTTGGAGAAGTATCTTAAACATAATGTCAATACTAGAGATAATTGATAAAAGATTAAAATACGGAAAATTCTCTGAAGACATAAACATTTCAGCTTATATTTGGCAAAGGTGTTTTTATTAAAGTAAAAAGTTTTAAAAAAAGCTGATTCCCCAAGCTTAACAAAAGGCTCCATAGATATGACAAATTGTAAAGTGGTGAATAAATAAGTAGATCTTATCACAAAAATAAAAAACTTGAAAATGCAGTATTTATCGAAGGCAGCAAAAAAAAAAATATAGATGTTAAACGGATAACAAGACAAATGACTGTTTAATAAATATTTGTATTTCTCATTTCTTAGAGAGTATTTTATCATTTTAGGAAGTACAATAAATATTTACAATTTAATCACGTGTGTCGGTTTTATTTCTTAAATGTGGTCATTCAATTTCGATTGATTCTGACAACAAATTTTGCAAAATTCAATTAATAAATTTCTCAAAATTCAGCGAATTATTAATACGAAATTCAATCACTAAAATTTACGAAATTTAGTCGACATATTTTATGAATTCAGCCAATATATTTTCTATGAAAATCATATAAGAAACATAAAAAATTAAAATAAATTTCGTTATTAAAACTAATCATTTACGCATTTAAATTTTTTTCGCCGTTGTTTTTTTAATTCGTACTTGAAAAGTTCTGTATATAATATGAATGATTCAATTTATGGCCTTGGCTGTATATTATTATTATGCAAAGTCATTCATTAGCCTACTCCTGCTATAGTTCTAAAGTCTAATATACAGAATATATCGACATGTATTTTGAGCATATACATTAAAAGTGAAAAATTACGTCTCAGCTGACTTTATGAATAATCTGCAACGTAAAATCAAGTAACAACTAATAAAATATTTAGTCTTGATGGAGTCATTTGTGGGTAATATAAAAAAATTATACTTATTCAAAAGATTATAATTATTCACTGCTTTTTGAAAGTGAAATATAGTAATGTTCATGTTACATAAATATCAAATTTCGAGCTGATGTTTGACATTTTGAAACTGTCTAGTAAAGATATTTTTAACTTATGCAAATTACCTAAATTATTTTTTCTTTAAAACAAACCTATGTTTAAATATCAGGTTCACAAAAATATTTTTAACATTAATTTTGTAATAATTTTCATTGTGTTTTTGATTAATACTATCGTTTTTCTACAAATTAATTCATTTAATAAAAACTATAGTATTTTTTCTTTGATAAATAATATTTGCCCATTGCAGACCTAAAAAGAAAATGAGGATTAAATAATTTCTGGTATTTTAATGCTCGATAAGGATTAATTTTCCCACTAATGAGGGTTACCATTTTTAATGATATTAAACTATCATTAATTCGTTATTTATGCACGTAAATGGCGTATAGATTTAAAAATACTAAAGAAATCTGAAAATATATATGTTATTTCAATCCAAAGATCCATATTTTTTTTCGTAACCTTCAAAACATGTCTCATCACGTTCAAACGTTTTGGTTTTCTAAGTGAAATTAAATATTAATTTGCAGTGAAGGCATCACAAATCCACATACTAATTAGTGTTTGTAATGTACGTTCGGAGTAAGTTGTTTATCGACTCAGTATTACCAATACAATAAAACCCAAATTATTGCAATAATATTTTTTGTAGATTCTTCTTATAATAGCGGATGTTCGTTTATCTAAAATTAAATTTAAAGGACGCCTACCGGGCTGCGCACTTCAGTGGAGCTCTTACAAAAAATGGCGTAACCCCATCTTCCAACTAAAATATTTTTCAGCTGAATAAACGAATGACTCATTAATAATTTTCACAATTTATATGCAAAGGACCTCTCGAATCAACTCACCCCCTCCCCTCACTTCCCCATGTGAAAATTTAAGTTTTTCAGTTGCATTGTTTTCGGTGACTGGGGACCAAGCGGTTAAAGACTAGGGGTTCCACGTGTGTGTATTCGGTCCTCTCATTGTCGAATGGCCCTGTATTCGGCCCCCCTCCCCTCTCCACTGCTTTCAGGAGTTCCCCTTTCCATTCGCTTCCCCGTACTACATTCACTTTCTCTAGCAGGAGGCATCAGGCTGGTTCCAATGCAAGAGCTGTCGAGGTACATGGGATGCAAACGGAAAACGTACTATGGGTGTCTGAGGCTTTTCCCCTTCTATCTGATGCTGACAACAGCCGCAGCACCAGGTTTGTGCTAATTTTCTATATCTCACATTTATTTCTTCAGTTTGATATATATGTTGTTCCGTATTATATTCCCTATTAAGGGGACCACCTTTCAAAAATATTTTATATCTATAAAAAATACATATTTATATACTTACCTCATTCTAATTAAAGCAACTATACTGATAATTACGTTATATTAGAATGGGAAATAAAATGTTTATTTGTTCGATTTCACTCAAATACTACTCGGATTCTTTAAACTGAATATTTTTAGTTTTTAAAATGTAACATTTCGCGGAACTTATAAGTCACATTCTTTATGTAAACCTATGTAGTTTTGTCGATTTATTTTAATTTGTTATTCCTTGCAAATTAACGCAATTATAACTTAGAGAAGTTTTTCCCCGCGTTAGCTAAATAGTAGTCTTCCTGAATTCTGAAATGAATTTTCAATTTATTTTAAATTATGAATGTATAGGTAAATTGTGAACGCCGTTTAAATTTCTGAGTTTACCATTTTGTCTTATCAAGATTCATGTATCCTAACAGATACATTCTTTCGCTCTGTTTCGTTCATATTCCATATTGGCTATAATTAGCAAATTGAACATTAGTTTTATTGTTATACGTTGCTCTATAAAAGATGGTGAAAACGATATCCTTGTTTTTAATTCCATATTTGATATTTTTAAATAAGCCAGTGAGACCCTAGTCTCGACAATTAAACATAACCTTACCTAAATTAACCTTGTATACAGAATAAAGTGTGTTGTAAAGTCATTAAAGTTCAGGCAAAACATTTATATCAAACGTAACTCTAGTGAAATGATATTTATTTTCCACAAATGTATGCAAACTATTACAATTTTCAGTTTTCTTGTTATTATAATGCAAATATTCATACTCTTTTATATAAATGCGTAGTGCTTTATTATAAAATTTTTTTTGTACTACAATTAAACTAAATTATAGCTTAAAAGTATGTATAAAGCTGTATGAAATTAAAGTTAGTTTACAAAAAAATAATACAGAAAAACCTCTGAAGAGCGTACACCTTGACATTTTAGTATCTGTCAGCTATTAGAAGATGTTTGTTATTCAGGAGGGTTAAATGATAACAAGTATCGGGACTGGGAATTGGAAAAGTGTCCTTTAAATAGAAATGTCAGCTTTTCCAGCGTATCCGTTAAAGAGGTTTCACTGCATAATTTTTTTAGTAATAAATGAAGTTAGAATGATATTTTCTATGATTGGTTTATAGCATCTATTTCTTTTCTGACATTTATGAGTTACATATAAAGTTTTAGTTCAAACTGAAATTGTGTCTGTATAAAAAAAAATCCGATTTATACTTGCCTATATTAGAAATATGATTGTGAATTCTCTTTGACAATAAGTATGATAAAATTCTTGATCGACATTTATAAGGGAATATGTTAAACCGACTTAGAAGTCTATACTGTAATTTATATTAAATATACTCGTACTGTAAACTTGGAAATACTTTTCTAAGCTTGCATCGTTAGGTAGCATAGAACGATCATATGTTTCTTTTCTTTTTTGAAAAATGTAAGCCTCTTTATTCCTCATTTGCGAGGGCCAATACTTTTAAATGTGTATTCTAATTTTCTATCATGGTCCTGCCCTTTATTTTTTGTCTTGTTTTATTTAGCATCCGAAACAAATTCTTCTGGTTACTGGCTGCATAGTCCCGAATCCTATACCATCCTTTCGAACGATATCAAGGTATCATATAAAATTTCGTCCACAACTCAAGTCCTAAGAATTCAATTAGTTGAAATGACTGAAACAAAAGAACGGCCTCTTGCAAAAGTGGATATTCCAAAAAACAGCGATTCTGGAACGGCTATGTTTCCTTGTGGGCTGCTAGTCAAAGCTGGAAAAGTAGCTTTCAGACTTGTAACAATCAAAGAGGTAAGATAGGTTAAATAATATATTTTCAATATGCTACAAAAGAATAATTTGCGGAACTTTCTATTAAAAAATATATATATGTCTTCTTCGTTTCTAATTTAATACTGACAAACTTATGTGTGTGTACTCCTGAAAATTACTAAACTAGAATACGCTACTGCTGCAGCATTTGACATCGTATTTAAATCACCGATTTCTTTTCCTGGAAAGCTCCCTTACTGGAGATAAGCAGCTGCCACGACGATTATTAAAATCTCCTTATGCTTTTTTAAAACTTGCAATGCCCTCCCCTCCTCCCCCGGTTTCTAAAGTAAATACGGCTTTTTTGTCTTAGATGTCTAAGTTCAAGAAACTACAAGTTTTAATCAATTTCTCTTTTAAAGAGAAAAAAAACGACTTAAGCTAGAAAGTTAATAAGACCGGTAAAAAAGTAAACTCATTACCTCACTAAAGAGTTAGCAAGGATACTTTATACGAAGCGCATTATGCAGTCTCTATATTTTTTGTCGACGTGTTAGGCAAATGTTTACTGACTGTATTTGAAGAAAATAAGATTTTGTCTCATTTCGACATACAAATACTCCTTTATTCTACAAGCTAACCAGTAAAAGTTTTACATATGATTTTTAAGTTCAGATGAAATAATAATGGGTAGTTTATATTGAAAGAGAAAGTATATTCAAGATTTTCACTAATTTAATGGAAAGATTGCTTGCAGTGGTAAAAATCACTGCATGTATGATACTTACGATGTAACTAATTAATCAGTATGATTTTTTAGAAGTTTATTTTTAACAAATACTAGAAGTAGATGTAGTGATTTTTGTTTATTAGAAGGGATTTTGAGTTTCCAAATCTTGGTCTGACAGTTAAAGCATTGGCGTACGCAGGGGACTTTATGCGGGTCATAAGCCCCCATTGCAATGCAATTTTGCATATATACATATCAATGTATGGAGTTGTAAATCTGAAATAGCGATGAGCTGGGTATATCGCAAGAAGAACTAATCAACAATAGACAGCTGAAATTCTCAACTGGATTCCAAGAGACCACCTAGAAAACTAGATGGGTAGATGAAATAAGAAAACAGGTTAGGGGGTGACTTGGATGCGAATTGCTCAGGATAGACTTGTGTGAAAAGCATTTGAAGAGACCTTTATCCAGAAGTGGGTAGATAGTGGTTGAATATGACGGTGACGATATGGAGTCGTAGTTCTATAACCCCCATTGTAAACATGTAACCCCCTTTACGAACTATTTTTACATACGCCAGTGAGGTGACAATATTAATATAAAAATAAGGATTTCATCATGTTCGCGATATCTGCAATGATTTGACAATTTTTCGTTTAACTTCTTCGGTATTAACTCTTGCTTTCAGGAAAAGGTGTTGGCACGCACTCATTCTATAGATGTTTTGTGGCCTTCTGTATCCGTACATGTGCCTTTAGTAGTGGAAACTTACAGTTCAGACGTTATTGTACAACTGGATATTCAGTCAGCGGATTGTAAGTTGCTCAAAGATAAAAATTACATGACTTACGCAGAACTTGTATATGAAGGTCCCATTCTTTCGTCTTCTGGAAAAGGCACCTCTTTATGGCAAGAACCAACGACAATAGTCAGCAAAGAGTTGAAAAAATGGCTTCTTGAACCAGCTTACGACGTCACTTTAAACTGCGAATACTTTGATAAAGCAGGCTATTATAAAGTAAGATTCTTCGTATTCTTATATCATAGAATCATTATGATTTAATACTGTTTATATTATATATATGCGTAACAATTATTTTACTCATACTTTATGGTTACTTCTGTTGTAAAGCATCGTTTTATTTTTTAGTATAAAAGAACTATTTAACTTCGAATTTTAGCCATGCTTACGATTTTTTGCGCAAGAACAACCACGCTACGCCAGGAGCTACGGTTTTTTGAAGGATTCGAATCTCTGACGTATAAGGAATCAACCCCCAGAATATAGATTGTTAGGAAAAAGAGGAACGGGATTCGAACCCGAATTTCTCGTGTGATGGATAAAGGCGTTACCTCTACGCAGGGTGGGAATCAAACTTTTTTACAAGGGGGGGGGGATAAAAAAAATTCTTAACTACTTCCACTAGGCTAGTGGCCAGGGACGTGCCAACGTTTTGGAGAATTGGGGGGCGAAAAATCTTTTACGGAGGCAAAATGGTGGCGCCATGTATTGCCACAAATTCCAACAGTTATTTACAGTTTTAAAATTTTAATTAGATATTGTTAATTAGATGTTAATTAGTTAATTAAATAGTTAAAATAAACTGAATTACAAAATAACAACCATTTGAACAATTTACAATTTTAGTGCTTTCAAGAATACCACACTTTAAGATCGATAGTTTCACAAAGACTGAAAAAAAATATACAGGTAAAGAGACGCTAATTTTTTTAACAATAGATGCACCAGGGGGCAGAGGCGTAGCCAGGGGAAGGTTTTGGGGTTTGTAACCCCTTGTATATTTAACATAGGAATATATGAGTTGTAGCTCTGTAACCCCTCCCATTAAGCCTATAACCCCCTTATGAACTTTCTGCCTACGCCACTGACAGGGGGCACTATCAAAGCAGTATTATTGACGATATGGTGCTGACATTTATTGACAGAAAACGAAATTAAAATCTAAGTTTCTTTCAGCTTTGCTACATTAGTGGAAATGTTTAATGATATTTTTGAAGTTAAAATTTTAATAGTATTCCTCAATAGTGAGGGGGCGAATTATGCCTTTCGCCCCTCCTCTAAGACTGGGGGACGAAAAACCCTGCCCCCTGTTGGTGCGTGCCTGCTAGTGGCGTAGTTGGTAAAGGTGCCCGCAGGGCTTGGCTTCCGGTGTTAGTGGCCCCGGGCAAAGCAGAGTTTAGCGGCCCTTAAAAACGTTTTGACTTAACACAACAAAACAAGATTGATCTGGGTTTAGCATTACAAAATAAAGTTCTCCAATCTGGTATAAAAGCTGTGGGTAAAGATAAAGAGAAGACAATGAAGTTAAATTAAAAATAGGAGATAAAAATTAATTAAAATACAAATCATTATAACCTATTATTATAATTAATGAAAAGCTAATTCCCCTACACCTGCCTCACTTTTCCCCGCTCCTTTTTTTGTGTTGACCTGCTCCTCTTCCAATGTCCGACTTTCAAAATTGGATGCTACAATTCACCGTCTGCGTCAATCGTCTGTAAACCGCTCCGGTTCAATTACTTTAGTTCTTTCGGAAATAATCAGGTTATATTCCCAAGATAGGGTTCATAAGTATCTTTCTCAGGCAAGATGTTTGCAACCGCCGTACAATCAGCCTGCCAACAATTAGCGGCTACTTCGAATATCAAAGGGATATCCGATGTTCCCTGAGAAGTACACCTCTATTCCCTTAGGGAATAATTGCCGTTATTTTTTTAGCCCTCCTGCCTATTTCCAAATGGGCCCTATCTAGCTCTTTCCCAACTTCCCTCCCATCCCCCTTTCTCCAAAACCAGTGATATTGCTTAAAGTCATCAACAACTTTAAGAATCAAAAAATTATCGTGAAAAAAAAATAAGAAGAATGTGAATACCGTTTCTTTCTTCTAATGTCATAAGAGGGGAAAATAATCATCCCTGACAGGGAAGTTAATTAAAATCTTTTGCCAGGGATATATTTTCACGAGCCGGGGAAATCCCCCATCCCCTCCGTTAATTCGCACCCAGTCTCTACGTTATCTCACGAGGTTCGCTTTCCAGCAGTTTTTTTTCTTCAAGTCTCGATTTTTTAAAGGTATTGTATTTTCCTTATACAGCTATTTTAGGAATTAATGAATATCTCAAAATTTACACAGTGGCGTAACTAGAGGGGGCTAGGGATGTCTTAGTCTCCTAAAACGAATGCTCTATTGAAGTGTTTCTCAAAGCAGCTTCCACAAGCAATTTGTGAAACATCACAGTTAATTCCAAGAAAAGCCTTAAATTCTGTAAATATCCCCCATAACAACTACTTAGATAGAGTTGACTGAATAATGATAATTTATAACAATATATTTATAAATTATCTGTATATATAACATGTTTTTAAATGATCTGTATGTAACACATTTTATAAATTATCTCTCTATATATAAGCAATATATTTATTAATTAATCCATCTGTATATATAACATATTTATTAATTAACTATCTGTATATATAACATATTTATTAATTAATTATCTGTATATATAACATATTTATAAATTTTATCGGTATATATACATATTTATAAATAACTAATAACGAATATCAGCAACGATAGAAAAGTATAACTTGCTTTTTGTATCGATATCTTTATTGCTTATTTTTATATTTATGTCAGAGTTCCGTGGGATAAGAAGTATAAGAACCACCTCCCTATGGCAAGCATTAGGATGGCGGACTATACGGCATGATCCCTCTATACATCGAAGCTAGCTACGTCAATGAATTTACATTGATATTTACGTTTCATTCCAGGTTCGCATTCGGACGACGGTTGGCCACGATCCTATAGTGGCGGAAAGCGATACCATTCATGTTATTTGGAGTCATCGATATTCTGTTAGTGTTGCTAAGCCTGCTGTGGAACCATGCAATGATAACCTGAAAATAATTTACCACTATCCTCGTTGCGCTTCTGATCGTGATCGACTCAGGGTCTACGGAAAAAAGCGAAGAGGCGTTGCCAAGCCGCCGAAATATATTTTTGAGAGCAAAGTGCAAAGTGGAAGACATTTTACAAAACTGTCTTGTGAGATATTTGGTGAGGAGTTGGCGGAATACTGCTTCAGCTTTGTCAGTACCGCAAAAAGCGGGGCGGTCTTTGAACTGGATACACAATGCATTCCACGAATAGCAGCACACGCTGGTAAGTAAATTTCGTTACTTTTAAATTTGATGCTTTTGTACTGAAAGTATTACATGTTAAATTACTCAGAAAGTCTTGAATTGAGCTTCAATCAATCCATAAAACACAAGACTCATAACCAGACTGGGCTTTTTAGAATTCTTCTCCACGCTCTTTTATAGTATTATAAAAAAAAACATAATATTCATTTTACAATATCAGACGTAGTAACAGAAATAAGTAGCAAATGTTTGTGTTCTAATTACCAAATATTAATATATAAAACAAGACTAGATTCTGTATATATTTGCGTTTAGTTAAATCAGATTTTTACTACATTTTCTGTACTCTTTTTACGATGTTACAACTACGTAAAATAATTATTTTTACTCACTATACCAATTTTTATATGCATCATTTTAAAGATTTTAGGTAAATCAGAAATTCGTGAAGGCATAAACTGAGGAGTGAAAATACTAGTAGTGAATTATATGGGTCCCAAAAAGTTATATTATTATTTCCTCTTTTTTATATTCGTCTTCTGTTTGATATTCTAAGTTAGGGCTTAGTTAAAATTTCACTAAAAACGAACAATACAACAACTTTGTTGAGAACGCACTCATTTTTTTTTGCTTCATCTTTTCTACGTTTTTGCTCTGCACTAACCTTTCAATCATCCCATTTTATGAACAATTAAGTGTCATTTTCCAAACTGATTCTTTTGACCCCAAATTTGCTATGCTCCAGTGGTAACAAGTTAAAGAATAGTGATTTTTCTTGCCCTTTGAACGTTTTCAGTACAGTAACATTGCAATAGCTGAAAAACTCTGGATTGCTGAATCTTTTTCTTCCTTCATCGCTTTGTACTCTTGTGCCTGCATCGAACATCACATCGGCTGAATTTTAGTTGTCTGAAAAGCCTCTTCGTAGTTATCAAGAGCTTCTGGGTACTCTACATTTAAACTACATTTCTTCAAATTGAACATAGCTGTCGCCAACCCTTGGCTCGAGAGCTGCTGGCCAAAAGCTAAAAGAAGTCACTTATATTACAAGCTTCGGTGTCCTTGGCATCATTACAACCGCCAACTTTACAACCTTGGATCAGGACTCAACAAATCCCGACTAACCATATTTGCTCATCCCAAAAAGAACCGGGTAATTTAGGGTGAATTAAGTAAAGAATATGGGAATTTGGGGTGACTGGAACTCATCAAGCTGGTATTCACCAGCTTTTTTTCAAGTCATCCCTCAGGTATATTCTACGAATTTATTCTAATTTGTAGTTTTGTACCTGAATAATAAATTTATACCTGAACTGAGTAAGTCATTATAAATAACTACCAGAAAGTAATAAGTATAAGTAAACGTGTTCATCTGCATTTCTAGTTATACAAACTCCATACTGAAAATCAAGTTAGCTTAAACTGGCTATATTTTCCCACACACCCGTTAAAAACGAGTTCCTTAGCATAACCTATACCATGACCGTAGCCAAGATTTAATTTCGGGGGTCAAAATTTTTACAGCATGTATCGATACAATCACAGCATGCAAGTCCGTAGCCAAGTCCCATTAAAAATTTAGTTTCGGGGGGAACCGGTCCCTAAGATCCCCCATCTTTGGATACTGGTATGACCCATACTATAAAAAATGTATCACCCCCTAGAAAAACGAAAATTACAAATTAACACTGTGTGCGGCGCATTAACATGGGGCTACACCACTAATTTAGTGATTTTTAATTTAGTGAGCCATTATTTCGTCAAAGTTGAAGTGAAGCATAATTATTTTACATAAACAAAACGGTGGAATACACACAAAATGAAAAATTCAAAAGTAATGGTAGATCTTTTAGAACATTTTTAGCTGATATACTAATTTTTTAGTCATTTAGTAAGTGATGTTATAGCATAAGGTATTTTCTTATTCAAATGGCGCCTTAGTGTTCCAGGTTTTGAAAGAAACAAATCTAGAAACAAAAAGAAATATAAAATGACGTTATAATAATTGCCAGTAGCCATTTTGATAGCATACATATTAGAGCACATGAACAGCTTAATACATAGTTCATAAAATCCTGTTCACCAGTGGTGTAGTCCTAAAACAAAAAGTGGCCTAGCGCTCTTTTAAATCAGGGGTGGATCCATGGGAGGGTAATCAGGGAACCCCCTAACCAGTCAATAGCCCATTAATCTGATAGGGTTGAAATTATTATGTATATGATGTTGAGATGACATTGCAAGACCCCCCGACAAAGGCCTCTCTGGATTCGACACTGACTATAGCATATAGCTTCGCGGCATATAAGTGTAAAATAATATGATACAAACGCATATGCTCACGCCGAACTAAACCAGGAATGACCTCTGAAGTGAGCTAATAAAATAAAGAAAACAATTGAAAAAATAGCCAAAAGTCCTCCTTTTCGCCCTTGTCGCCTTCATTGTGTCAAACAGCATTGTGGTTTTTTATATTTTCAGAACACAGTGTATGACACGTGTTCCAAGCTGTAATTTCCTTTAAATTCCCACGATTCTTAGTTGATTTATTCAAAATTTTAGGGTCATTGCTCTAAAAAATTTTTTTTCTTTACAGAATTGTAGAATCCACATATTTTTTATTTACAACTTGAACAGAATTTTTTACGTAAAATGTATGATTTCCTAAAATTTTCCTTAGCGCCGCTAGGTCTCCAAAAGAAGTACCCTAGCTCCGTTAGGCCTTGACTACACCCCTGATGTGCACAAGCGTTCCATGTTATCTATAATGGTACCTAGCTTTCTTATATTAGAAGCTCAATTCTTTAATTTTTCCTACACTACGCCGTTTCTCTAACTCTTTTCTTCTGCTCAATTGCCCCCTCCCCCACTTTTTAATCATAATTTATCACAAGGCCATGCACAAGGAGAACGTTTGAGGAGTTAGCTCCCCCTCCCCACATTTGAACAATATTAATGCCTGTGAAATAAAATTCCTTATTAGAGAAATTTTGTTTCTCAACGAAGCCCCCACCCCACACATACACACACTTCCCTTTTAGAAGTCCTCTGCACGGACCTGTTTTATAAAATTAAATTAACTACTCACCTTGCTGTAAAAATTTGCTGCTAAAATCAATCAATTAATAACAACTGGCAGAGATATAAAGCAGAAAATGATGGTACTTCTGAAAATCACCAAAGTAAATGAAGCGAGATGCGTGATCCAATGACTAAGTGAGCGATCCGTGCGCTAACAGAGCAAAGTTTGATCTCTTATAATAGAAGTTACGTTAAATCATTCATCCCGTTCTAGATTACTTGTCTGTAGCTTGGGACTTAAAACTACCAAAAATATGAACCTATTACCATGTTAAAATTGCAGGATTTGTATTAGCGAAACTAAGCACAATATTTAGATTTTTATTTCTATCAAAATCGCATGAACAGTGTTAATTAATTAGTCTGGATTAAAACCTAGGGTTAATTAATTTATCCAAGGTTTTAAGGCAACAACCTAAATACCCACTATTATACTTTATTTGCACAATAAATATACCGCGGAAATTTTGTTTCTATGTATTTTAGATTCCATAAATTGTTGAATCTTTTGTACGATTTATTACACGTAATCATCATCAAAAACTGCTTTGATTATTTTTCAGATGATTTAAGTCCAACATGGAGAGAATGGGGAGAATGGAGTGAATGCTCTGCTTCTTGCGGTTCTGGGGTGCATAGTCGTTATAGATTATGCACCCCTACAAAGTCCATCCAAAGTTGTGAAGGCAAATCAGTGCAAACAGAACTATGCAACAAACAAGATTGTCCTGGTGAGTAGTTTTTTTATATTCAAAATATTTCTTTGTCTGTTTTGCATTTTAAATTAGTTTTGAAGTTTATTTTTACAGACCATAAATTAAAAGGAAATAAGCAATTAAGAAAGCCATATAAATTCTATAGGGATAATAAATACAATCTATAACAAAAAAAAATCGACGCACCAAGAAGTTGTCCGATTGCGATAAAAATTGGTGGATGTGAAGAACATACATAGAAAAAGAAATCATTAACATGTCAGAACAATTGAATGATTTATTGCAGAGTTTGACCGTTACAAAGGGAGGAAGTCAATAAGGCGTTGGTCCACCTCTGGCCTGGATGCAAGCTGTCACCCGGCGTGGCATAGACTGATAAAGATCCCGGATGGT
>QLNU02015360.1:7856845-7877888 GCA_006491805.2 Dysdera silvatica | reverse complement strand
ATGCACACTTTCCCCTCGCCTTTCGCATATACTTAACTCGGAACTAAAAAAAAAAAAAAAATCCAAAAAATGGTTACCTTCAAACGAAAACTAAGCAATTTAAAGAAAGCAACTATAGGAACTAAACAAATTAAGACGTTGTTTAAAGGAATTGGTAGCAGTAAAGCTGACGTAGCAGCGGATGTTCATCACGAGTTTCCATGTATTTAAAGCCCCAAAAAAATGGCTTTTTGTCTGGCCATGTGCCCTGCCCTAATTTTTTTCTAGATGAAACACTACTTAAGCGCATCATCTGAAATATCTGCTATTCAAATTCCATGTCATTATGACCCATACAATGTCCCACAAAGCCCTCGCAGTAGAGTGGGTGGGTGGGTGAGTGGGTCGGTCGGTCAGTTGGTTGTGTTTTTATGGTGCAAGGACAGTAGGGGTCATTCTGCACAACACAAGGTGAGACTGCACATACAATTTTACAATGAGAATAAATTAAAACTAAAATGGTAAAAATGTATTGAAAGCAATGTATCAAATGTTACAACCAAAACGATATAATAAAATCAGATGAGATGGGAGAAGCCAATATTAAATAATAAGTTAAAAATTAGTTCATGATTAAATAAATCGCCTAAAATGTGATGAAAGGTAAAATTATTTTGGTTAAAAGCTGATAAATGTTGCTGGTTAAAATTGAGGTAAATACATAAAACATGTGGTACATATTGGGACGTCTTCTACCTTTAAAAAATGTTGATATAAGAAGCATGTGTGGCCAATATAAAGTCTAGTCAGAGTAACCTCTTTGCGACAGTCATTCCTGTAGCTGGACTGCCACATTTTGATTCATGGTTTTATGAAGTGTGATTTATTAAAAACTTGCTTGTCCCATGCTAACTGCCATTTTTTGTATAGATAGATTGAGATATGAGAGTTAAGATGTCAAAATGAAATGGTCATGCACTCAGATTCTACAGTTGCTGTTTTCGCAGCAATGTCAGGCTGTTGATTGCTGGAAATTCCGACATGACCTGGAACCCACAGAATTTCACTGAAGCAGATTGTTGTTGTCTATTTACTTCAATCAAAAGATCAGCAGATCATAGTTTTTTTTGTATTTCTTATTTCTCCACAAATTTCTTTTATTGCTTTTGCAATGGCAAATGTTTTTTAAATCTAGGTTATCCGAGGCAACTATAATAAACGTTGGGAGGATTTTGTTTTGTTCATTTTCATCTGCATTTTTTGATTTTTTAGTAGCAGGTCCGTCATTTGCTAGTTACAACAGAGTTTCGCCTGTACCCTGCTCCCCCACTCCTAGGTGATTGTTCACGACACCCAAGTGTCATTCAGCCATCGGCACAATCTCACCTTGGATTGGGTTGTAGGCATTCAGGACCCAGAGATGCTGATCTGTTGTGAACAGCAGTATCTATAGGTGGACCCCTCACCATGAACAGGAAGCTACATCATGGAGCCTCTGAGTAAGGGAAGTTTAATTTTGACAACCCTGTACATTGAAACCAATTTAAAAAATAAACGATAATTAAAGATTTATAACAGTAGTTACAACAGTAAACAGTATAGAAAATGCATAATACAACCAAAGTAATAAATTTATATATGGTCAGCTCCACTTAACCGGGGGGTCACTAATAATTGAACAGCCCACTTATAAAACTAGAACCTATTAGAACCAAAATTATTCCCATAAGATCAATGTCAAATTTCCCTGCTGTAATGACTAATCTTGATGGCCATCATTGGGTAATTAAATAAAGACTGAACTATCTTAGCATAAAAATTAATGTTACAACAAGGAAAAAAGTATGCACAGGAAATAAAATACTCACCTTTTTCTGCTGGTTTATCAAATCATAATCATCAACTAGCCAAATTTTTAATTCATCAGGAACTTTAATTTTAATTTCAACTTTCTGAACATATTCATCTTCCTAAATATAAAATATTAATATTAAGTAGTGAACTCAAGTACCAATATAATAGAATACTTCCATGACAGACAAATTGATGAGAATGAAGCAGTATATAAAGACAAATTGGGCAAAGAGAAAATTTGTAATGCAAAGTCCACAGAAATATGGCTTATTAACTTACATACTTATTTACATTCATATACAGATATGAATAGAGAATGAAAATTACCTTTTAACTATCAGTTACTAATCTTTTTCTTAATTAATAAAGCATAATAAATGAAAAAGTAAAAATACTAAAAAAAGCAAATTACTAGCCACTTACCGTCTCAACATTTTGTTCAGAACGAAGTCGTTTCTTCCTTTGTACTTCTGCTGGAGTCTCAGTTGGTGTTACTGGAGCTGTAACTGCAATTACAAAACAAACAATATGTGTAATATATTCGGAACTGTAGCCAGCCTGTGGGAGCTGAGCCCCCCACCCCTTGAAAATATATATGGTTTGTTCTGTTTCTGTTCTTCAAGCTAAAATATTGTAGAATTTTATTTAAAATTTTGTTTTGTATGAAATTGTACATGACAATGAAATTATTCTTTGACATTAAAATACATTCAAAATTTTGTGTACACAATGCTTTTTACAGAATTTTGGGTCTTCATCTACTCTATAATAAGGCTAAGGGAATTATGAATTTTTATATACTTCCAAGTTTTCCATGCAAAATTTATATTAAGAAATTTATTCAATAATATTAAATACATTAGTCAGTCCATTAAATATAGTAGAGTCCATTTAATCTTCTTAAATCTTGAGTAAATATCCAAATAATGTATTTAATAAAAAAAAAATCGATATCTTGATTTCTTGTTTATTGAGACTGCAATATGTATTAGAGATTTCAATTATGGTATTATTAAAAACCAACATTTAAGGATTTAAATAAAAGTGCCAATTTTGCTGCCTTCTCAACACCTCTAATTGATTTCAGAACTTGCTATGCACAAGTCCAAACGTGGAAAACATTTTCAACTCAAGTAGATATTCCCTTACCTGCGCATAGTTCCTCAACAGCATCAATTTCCTTTTGGCCAACACATTCTTTCATGTGGGCCAGTGATTTCTACCACTAAAGGGTGGAAATTGATTTCACTGTCTCTTCTTGAAATAAAACACCATCAAAATTTGGTGCAAGGATAATGAATATAACAATGCCTAACAATAAGGTATCCTTGTATTTCTTTTTTAAAAAATCTATTGCCTACTTCTTCACACCTCTTGACAAGTGTTCTGCTTTAAAATTTGGTGATAATAAATGTACCAAATAGTGAGCTGGAGATACAATTTCCTCACAGCATATTTTAAACATCTTAATATATGAAGATGTGTCACAAATAATGTATTTTATACTGTATTCAGTCTTTCAAAATTTCTACTACTTTAGAAATACTGAAACTATTATTTTAACTTTATCTGAAGCAACAGAAAATGATTTTAATTGACAGAGAAGGTTTTCAACATTCCTCTTTATACCTGTGTTCTTCACCTTTGAGTTTATTTTTGCATCTATTACATCTCCATTTTCTTCAACTATCTACATAAAATGTGGCCAGTTTTTAATGTAACTCTCTAAGCAAATTTATAACAGTAACTACTATTCATTCTTTACATTCCCCCCAGTGAGAGGTAAGAAATAGGTTTAGGACAATGATTGTCAATATACACCCCAACCTTTTGGGTACAAAAATACCAGTAAAGAGCTCAGGTAAATAGAAAATACCTAATAAACACACACTACTTTCACCTTCAGGAATAGTTGATTATGAAAACAACTGTAGGGAAATCATCAGAAAAGTTGTTTTTGCCTATACTATATTTTAGAAAATGATAAAAAGAAAGTCATTTTTATTTTAAATCTTAAATTATTTTTTCCAAAATATCGAAAGATCAATTTAAAATCAGTTTATTAAACCAGACTTAAGCAATTAATTTTAAAAAGGCCATAACATAAATTTTTATTTTAATCTCATGATTTCTTTTTAAAAATTACATGATTAAAATCAAGATTTTGATTGCAAGATTAAAATCATTGATACCCTGGCTACAAAGATATATTTTGGAAAGAATATGGGATATTGGAATCCCTAGACACTTTTTAACATAATAACACTAACCATAAAGATCAAATTATGATTAACTGGAATATAGTCCTCACAATGTTATAATTCACAAGATAAACATTTCTTTTAAGAATATTTAGAAAATATTGTACTGTAGTGTTAAAGAAACAAGATTTAGGTTACTAGACTCATGCTCAAACTCAATCACAACGTACAACTTTATACTAAAGCTATTAATGATGTCTCTTTTTTTAAAGGTAAAAAAAAAATCGAAATTTTTTTACACACATTCTAAATTTTCATACAATTTTTCACTGTAATAAATATTTAAAATGACTATAAAGGAGAAAATACATACTTTAAAAGTATTTTAATTTTCCAATTAAATATTTATTCTAAAAAAATGCACTATTAGTATTAATTTAATTATTTTAGCATGTGAAACTTAATACTGAAACATTTACATGTATTAAAACTATACGATTAACAAAATTTGTTAAATATACAGAGTAAATTGTTTTCAAAAGGTATATATCACATTTACCTTTTTGTTTAGGTGACTTTTCTGGAGAAGGAGTAGATGCTCCTTCACTTTCATTAGAAGTTTCCCTTTTGACATTAATTTTACCAAGCTTATTTTTCTTCACTTTCCTAAATAAAAAATACTAGTTGGTTAGTTGATTTTTATGGTGCAAGAAGAGCAGTTTGGTCATGCTGTGCCAAATAAGGTGAAACTGTGCATGTGGTTATAAAAAATATTACTTTCCACATCATAACATTGATATCAAATGTTTTTACAATGCAAGGACATGCTGCACTAAACAAAGTGAGGTTGTGCACATGGTTATAAATAATGTCATTTTCAACATATTAATATTAAATGCTTGTGTTTTTAAGGCACAAGGCCAGCAAAAGCCATGTTGTATCGGGACCTACAATTTTCTGAGATATTCAAATATATGATGCCAAGGGAACCAAATCTTGACAAATACGTCAGGCAGAAAAATGGCAAACATCCTATGTTATCATTTTGAATCAAATCAAGAATAATGGCACAATAAATGAATGCATTACCACTATATCACCCTAAGGCACAATGGACGTATATTTTTCCAAAGGAATGTTCGTAGTTTTATGTCTTAAAGACTACAGTGGTCATGTTGCGCCAGGACCTACTGTTTTCTGAGAAATTCAAACCTCTGGACGTACAATTTTCCGAGGAATCCGAACCCTTGGACCTACAATTTTCCGAGGAATCTGAACTTCTTGGACCTACAGTTTTCCGAGGAATCCAAACCTCTTAGGGCCTAGGGAAACCAAACCCCGGACCAAAGTGTGCAGTGCGATCTTTCTGAGATCTCTGACTAAGCGTTCTTTGCACTGTTGGGAGTCAAACCCGGATTAACAGCGCACTAGGTGAAAGCATTACCACGCTGCGCAAACGCAGGGCTTTTTCCCAAGGAATTTGAACCTCTTAAGACCCAAGAGAACTAACTTCCGGACAACAATAGTTAGTTGTAGTAAGTATTTTTTTTTCCACCATTGGAAACTGAACCCAAATTAGCAACGTTCTAGGTGAACATATTAATACTATGCCACTGCACAGGGTCACTGACACCAAATTAGAACTTTAAATTATTATGAGCCAGAACTTACAAAAACAATTTATCCTATCAACTTTCAATTTTTATAAATGAACTGACTTAGATGACTTAAATTTATTAAAAATTATACATATATATACACACATGAAGGATAATTGACATTGAAGTTCACCCATTCCTGGAGGCTTGTAGCACAAACAGTTGATAGTAAAATAGTGAAATTTGGAATATATAAATTTCAGATAATGGGGAAGAGAAATCCATGAGGAAGAAATACAGTAGGACCCATATATAGTGAGAAGCTTGGGATCAACAAAAATGCTCACCATACCTGGTCATTTACTAAATCCATTTTGAAATGTATAATTCTAAATTTTAAAAATAAAGTCTGTATAGATAACATCTGTGCTTTCAACATGCATACAATATTATTCAACTTTGTTTAAAATTTACAATGAATACATTAAAATCATTTTATGTAATATATTCAAATAAAAGGTAATATATTCAAAACCAGTAATTAAGTCCATACCATAAACATGATTTTTGTTATTGTATTGTTGATTATTGTAGTTATATTCATGTTTCCAAATTGACAAACTCAGGATGAAACTTAAAAAAAGTATGCTTTATATGAGGAAAACCCATGCTCGTATTGCATTATAAGCAGAATTGCTTTCTATAACCTCAAATAACGGAGAATCAAAACATTATGACCACCTCCACAGTGTGCAAACAGGCTCACCTAGATGACCCAGAGGGCATGTGCATAGGTGGGATAGGTATTTAAAGGCTGCCAGTGATTCTGAGGCATAATTATCTTGATTACGCTTGTGTATTATGGATAAAGCTGCTGATATAAGAATTTGATAGAGGGCAGATATTAATAGACTCGCGGCTCAGAACAAGTATGTCTGAAACTGCATGTCGGGTGTTTGCGAGTTGCCATTGTTAAGACCTATACAAAATGAATAAATGACATGGGAACAAGTAGTAGACGGCATAGTGTTGAATGGCCACACATCAACTATACTGGATATTGGAGGTTGTTCCTTTTGGTGAAGTAAAATTGGTGACAGCCAGTGGCTCAACTGACAGCCGATTATAATACAGGTCCAAGTAGAAATGTTTTGGAGCACACAGTTAAGCAAACCCTATTTCATATGGGACTCCGCAATGGACGGCCCTATCATGCACCTCTGTTATAGAGCTGAGTTTGGACTCATCTTTTCTTTTTTTAGGCCGGAGCCCATCCCAGCCCAAAATACTTTACGGAAAGGTGAGCCCAAAGTTTCAAATAGAACTTTAACCCCTTGACGTATAATTTAAATTTTAAAAAATTTGGTAAACTACACTATTTAATTTCCTTCGAATTTTCATATACACATATTTCTACAATTCTCAAGAACGAATAACATAACTGTATTCCTAGGAGAATTTTGATATAGAAAGTCAGTTTTCAGTTTCAGTTGCATCCATCTAATGAGCCTGAGCCCACCCAAGCCTGAAAAATAGTGTGAAATATAAGGCCTGAGCCTGTTTTAGGCTCAGCCCATCTCATCTCTACTCTGTTAACCAATGATCATAGTCATTTATGCCTACAGTGGGCCTGGGAACATCATGACAAGACCATGGAATGATGAAACAAAGTTGCCTGGTTGGATAAATCACGTTTCCTGCTTCATCACATCGATGGTTACATCAGAGTATGCTATCTTCCATATGAACAGTTTCCTGGACACAGGTAATATGGCTCATAAAGAGGCCAGTGGTGGCAGTATTATGGTTTGGGGGACTTTCTCATGGGAGTCTCCTGGACCATTGATCAAGGTCGAACACACCATAAAAGTTGTTGACTATCTCAACATCATCATGCACCAGTTACACCCTTACATGTTGTCAGTCTTCCCCACTGGGAATGTAGTCTTCCAGCAGGACAATGCTCCCTATCACAAGGCAAAAATTGTACTACAATGGTTCGAGGAGGATATTGATTAATTTTATTTGATATCCTGGCCGCCTAATTTGCCAGATCTTAATCCCATAGATCACATTTGGGATGCCATGCAACAGCTGCTTAGAGCTCAAAATCCACCGCCTCAAAATATCCGGGAATTGTGTGATTGCTGCTTGCACATCTGGTACCATTTGTCACCAGTCACCTATCAAACACTTCTGGCATCCATGCCAAGACGGGTTGCAGCTGTTTTTCATGCCAAAGGTGGAGTAATACACTATTACTTAGGTGGTTATAATGTTTTGGCTTTTCAGTCCATATGATACTGGTTTTTGCATTTATGGAAAATGCCCTGGAAATCACATCTACTGAAATGTGCAGCGTTAATAAGGAAATTGAAAATTTTCATGGGTTACAGGGATAGCCAAAAGTCTGCAAAAGTAAAAATTCATAAAAAAATAAATAAAAATAAATCATGCTGAAGTGGGATCTGCATAGTAGGTATTTTCAAGTAGCGATTTTTTTTAACACACACAACAAAAATTGTAATTCAACACTATTGTGCAATTACTAATATAACACAAATGTAGTTCATAGGTGCTAACACAAATACATGCACCAGAAGCATGCAAATGAAACTTATAAAAAAGAGTTGAATGCTCGGTGAATTATTACCAATTATTCCAAGTACATATACCAAGTATTCACATGTTTTAGTTCACAATGCGACTTTTTTGGGCCATGCAGTGTGTATATATACATACAGATACAAGAGAGATTAAAAACAATTAAAATTACACATGTGCTTTCTCAAGTTCTTTTTGTTTCTGCAAATTTGCTTCATTGTATTTCAGTACTCTACTTTCTGGAACCCATTCATCCCAACTGAAAAAAATAAATATTACCTCATGTAGTACATTCTTTAGACAGAAAAAAATAAATTTTGATTACCAGAAATGAAAAACTTACCTTTTCACAGCTCACTAATACTAAATTATTTTACTAAGTGCATAACATAGATGGCAAATAAATCGATTATATTTTCATAATATAAACAAGCTTAGATCTTAAGAATATTACTAAAGCAACGTAAAATTCATCTCTTCAACAAATATATAATAGAATGGTCAATTTAATAAGACCAATAGAGCATTTTATGTAAAAAATCTGTTATGCAATTTGTTATTACTATACAATTTCAAATACATATGAGAGCTTAGAAGACACTTCTTTATGTTACAAAATTCATATGCTGTGATGGGACCTATATATTACGAACCTCTGTTGCCTAGGCAACCAAACCTTGGGTAATAGTGGACATAACAAAGCATGATCTATGGTATTATAGGCATCAAATCTGGGTTAAGTGAGCAACAAACGAGTGTGTTATCACTAAGTCACTGCAAAGACTTATTGTAGTTGCACTCTGAGTGTGTTGCTAAATGAACATATGGTTGGAAACGTCTGTGGACTTCCAATGGAAAAATCCTCAGCCGGTATACAGACGGGAGTGACATTGTCCAAATAATGTATCGTGATGACTTAAAACATTTCAACCTTGCCAAATCACCTTCGGACTCAACTTTCTGGCATCACTGATCAGTGTAAAGTGCCTCCTGTTTTTAACAGATAAGTCTTTTCTCTTGTTTCTTTCTTTCTCACGTACTTTTCCCTCCTGCTTTTGCTATAGCTTCCAGGTTCCATTTTCTCTCTCCTGTCAATTGCAACTATCACTGTACCAGAAATTTACAGAGCATTTTAGGTAAATCAAGGTGATCTTAGTATTCTACACATTAATATTCACAGCCTCTGCAAAAACAGATTTAATATTGGAACTATTTATGACCTCTAAAATTCCTTCCAAATTAATCGCATTAACCGAAACCAAAACTTTTTCTCAACTCGACAAAAAGTTTTTAACTTAGATAATTACATTTTAGAACATGTTTCCAGGCTTGACAGCTCTCCTGGGGGCGTAGCAATTTACATACACAAAACGACCAGCTACAAAATAAAAAAAGTTGACCCCATTGAATGTTGCGAATCAATATTTCTAGACATTAACACTCATTCCCCTCTGAATACTGTTTCTTTGGGCATTGTTTATCGCTCACCAAGTAATCATGCATCCAACTTTCTCAGGGCACTTGAAATTTCTCTTTTCCAAAATTTTTCAAAATCGAATTTAATACTTTGCGGTGATTTTAATATTAATTTACTTGAAGACACCTCAATCAACTGTGCTTTGTGTAACATCCTCACCTCCAATGGCTGCATTCCCTTTATTAACAAAGCAACTAGAATTACTGATGTTTCTAAAACATTGCTGGATCATATTTATTCCAACATCACCGACTATCCAACTCAATCTGGAATAGTGGAAAACAGAATCTCCGATCATCTTCCCATGTTCATTGAACTGTCGAATCTACTACCAAGGCATACCTCAGATCTCAAAACTCCTCCTAAAATTTTTTACTATCACGAAAAACATTCCTCACTGCTCAACAGTGCAACCTGGCTTGGCGCAATGTATAATATCTCTAACCCCAATGAGGCTTATGACATTTTTGCAAAAGGGGTATCTGAGGCTCTAACAAGTAAGTCTTATAAACGCACTCCAAGAAAGCCTTGGATCACAGGAGGTATCCTGAAATCCATCATCAACGGAGACCGACTTCATTCTAAACTCAGAAACAGTCCTTTTAACTCCCTTCTAAAATCAAATATATCTCTTATGAGAATGTATTAACTTCAGTTTTGAGAGTAGCTAAGAGAAATCATTTCAAAGTTAAGTTCAAACACTTCCTCAGTGATAGTAAATCGATGTAAAAAACAATTCACAAAGCCTTTAACAAAAAAAAAAACCATCTCCAAAATGAATACCTTCGCCACTGAACTACACACAACAGGCACAATAGCGGACGCCTTCAATCAGGATGTCTACTAAAAATAATAAACCTATTTCCTTGACTTTTTCTTGACCTTTTCCAGACTATTTTTGTATATTCCTTGACTTTACAAAAGTTTCTCAAGCTTTTTTTTTTTACAAATAATAAAATGGCTATACAAAAAAATAGCTGAAAACACCTAACTATTACCAAAATATGGCAATTGACAAAAATAGCTGAATATAACTATATTTATTTATACAATACTATTTGGCCCGTGAGGGCCCAGGTAGGGACACACAATACAGACATAAGATGTTACAAATTGTCGAATATTATGAACAAATGCATTGATATTAATTGAAGAAACACATTTTGAGTTAAGCTTATTCCAATTGTCAATCGTTTGAGCAAAAAAAAAAAAAAATAAATTTATGAGTATTGCTGTGTGCGGTAAATAATTATAATTTGAAAGAGTGATCAATACGAGAAGAAACGTAATTGGCAGGTCTCACGTATTGTAAGAAATTACATTTATAGTGATTATAAAGAATTTTTATATAAAAGAGTAAGACGCAGGTGTTTACGGTGAAGGGAAAGCAGAATTAGGTTTAAAGAAGCTTTAAGAGATGTAACCAAGACATTAGGAGACCAGTTATTCAATATGAAACGTGCAGGCAGACTTTGAACAAATTCTAAGTGGTTGATATTGAGGTCTGTAAAGGGATCCCAGATTTCTGAAGCATAATTTAATATTAAAAAAATGTAAGTTTTGTAACAATAATCTGATGGATTTAGTGGAATGTTTTAATTGTCCCTGTAGATAAAAAATAATTTTGATTCAGCTTGATTAACAACATTAGAAATATGGAGGTTCCATCGGATATCAGAAGTCCTTAGGTATTTGAAATGTTTCACGTCTTGAATTATAGTGGGTTGGATTTTATAGGAGAAGGATAAAGGATTAGTTTTCTTATGAATAGATAAAAGAACTGTCTTAGGTGAGTTTAATGGTAAGGACCACTAGGTGCACCATTGAGAAATGAGATCAAGGTTAGATTGTAAATGCCTTAGATTGTAAAAAAAAATATTGTATAATTGTAAATGCCAGTGATCATTTAATGAGGATATTTGATTATAAATTATTCAATTATCTTCAAATGGCCTAATCTGAACAGAAATAGGTGAAGCGATGTCATTAATAAAAATCAGGAAAAGAAGGGGAGATAAAACTGCACCCTGAGCAATGCCTGAATATATATCTAAGAACTCAGAATTAGTATTGAGTATATGCACATACTGCTTTTGGTCCTTTAGAAAAACTTCAATCCTTGACAAGAGTTGTATATCAAGGTCAATTAAATGAAGCTTATAGATTAATTTGGAATGAAGTACTTTGTCGAACACTTTCGAGAAATCGATAAAAATTATATCTGTTTGGGCATTATTGTTAATGAATGAAGCTAAATCATACGTAAAGTTAAGAAGTTGGGTAATTGTTGAATAGCCATTTCTAAATCTGTGTTGAGGTGGTAGAAAGAAATTTTTAGACTCAAGTATAAGGAGTATCTCTTTAGCTATGCTATGTTCAGAAAGTTTGCAGGAGGATGAAGTAATAGAAATAGATCTATAGTTTAACGGATTATTATGACTACCTGATTTGTAAATTAGGATGATTTTATTAATCTTCCAATCATCAGCAAGTTCAGAGGAATTGAGTGAAACATTGAATAAAACAATAAGGTACTCAGACATAGATTCTGGAAATTTTTTCAGCAAAAAATTTGGAATACCATCAGGACCGGTAGTATCTATTTTAATGCGTTTAAGTAGTTTTATTAAGCCTGGTTTAGAAAAGCGAATAGGGACAGAAGTAGTTATGGAAGATATAAGTCGTAAATTAGTGGAGTGATCATCTGTTGAGAAGACTGATTAGAATGCCGAATTAAAACTTGTAGCAATTGTGAAGGGGTCAGAAATTAATTTGTTTTGGATTAAGAAAGTTAATTGTTTAAAAGATTTGGATCTTAAGAAGTTTCAAAATTTATCTGGTTTATTCTTAAGACAATGAGGTAGAGTAGACATGAGATAATCTAACTTCGCATTTTTATATGAACGTTTAAATTCATAACAAGATCGATAAAACTTGGCTCTTAAGTTTATGTTGGATGGGCTATTTTTAAATTTGGTGGAAAGTCTTCGAACTTTGCATTTAAGACGAATAGCATGTCTGGTACTCCAAGGTTTGCTAGAATAATTAGTTCTAATTTTTTTGTAGGAATAGTGAGAAGGATTGAGTGGACGATAGTTTTAAAGGAGTTCCACAGTAGGTGTGTATTGTTTGAATTTGCTTGAACGAGAAAATCGGGGAGAGAGGTGTCGAGAATTTTTTGGACACAAGAAAAATCAGTTTTAGCAAAGTTGTATCTTTTTGGCAGGTAATATGTAGTAGTGGAATGAGTAATTAAAAAATCAAGAAAAGGAATATCATGGTCTGATAAACCTTGAAATATAGTTACATTTTCAGAAATAAGTGAACTGGAAGAGATAATTAAATCAAGAATGTTGGAGGAAGAATTGTTAGTTCTAGCAAGCATATTAATATGTTGAGTTAAATTATGCGTAAGTAAATCAATAAGATAATTATAAATTGTCAAGTTACAATGATTAGAGGAAATGGGGTCCCAGGAAATCCCTGGAAGGTTAAAGTCACCAGCTATGATAATATGATAAGATGAAGAGTCTAAGATATTTGAGAGTGCAATAAAGGAATTTAATGGAGAATTAGGAGGGAAATATATAGAGAAAATCAGAAATGGTTTGAGGTTAACAGGTCTCCATTCAATGGCAGTAATTTCAATATTGGCATGAAGTTCTATTAAAGATGTATTACAGTAAGTATTTTTGATCAATAACGCCACGCCCCCTCCTCAAATGAGTCTGTCATGTCTATAAAAAACATAATTAGTAATAGAAATGTGAGAATCGTCAATTCTAGGATGGAGCCAAGTTTCACTAACTGCAATAATATCTGGGTCAGTTGATAAGATAAAGGTGTTTAAGTAATCTAATTTGTTCAAAATACCGTGAATGTTAATGGAGCAAATTGTTAAGTTATTTTTAAGCAAATAATGATTTTTATTATAGATGTGTTACAGACAAGAATTTTCTACGTGGCGTTTCCCGAAAAACTAATCAGTGAGTTGGAAGTGGGGTTAAGGGAATATTTAGTACCGTTAATTAGAATAGTACGATAAGTTAGTTTAGTGCGTTGGCCTTCGTCACGATGGACTTGGGATAATTACCAAAGTTTTTGCCTTATGTGTCTAGTTTCCGGAGAAAAGTCTTCTTGGATTGAAAATTTGGACCCTTTTAATTTGACGGCGTTATGCAAAATAGAATCTTTTAATTTGTAGGCAGAAAAGTTAACCATGATTCTACGAAATTTTAGGTTGGGTCTCCGTCCCAGCCAATGGCATCTCTCAATATCTGTTGGTGAGACTGAGACACCTAATTGATTTATGCACAGGTCTGAAATTAAGGTCTCAGGAGATTCTGAAAATGTACTTGGCTCAAAACCAGAAAATATTAGATTATTCCTTCGTGACCTATCTTCTATGTTCACAATACAATTTAACAGATCCTGGTTGGCAGAATGAGAATCATTAATATATGAGAGAAATTTATTTTCAATCTCCACAACTCTTTCTGTGAAAGAGTGTAATTTATCCAATCTGGAGTCTAATCCATCCACCTTGGCAGAGAGGGTCTCCATTCAGTTAAGAACAAAATCTTGTCTGGAATTTAGGGCAGTGAGTTGTTTTAAAATATCAAGTTGTAAGAAATGAATGGCGGTAAGGGAAGGCTATGGATCATTGGAGGTAGAAGGATCAGTTACTAGAAGAATATTATTAGCAGAAGTATTGGATGACTGGGAACGTAAGCGTGTAGTAGGAGGAGATCGAGGAACATTGGGGCCAGGATTAGATTCAATGTCACCATATAAACGTAATAAAAATAAAGTATTAATTGGTTTTACACAATGATTAAACCTTAAAAAATAACACAAAATACTAAGGTAATAAATTAAAGAATGAACATGCATTACAAAAATTCGAACGGGTCTGGACAAACGGCTAGTAAAAATGAATTTAAACAGAAAAATAAATATAAGAAATAAGTTACCTGTAATAAGTAAAGAAGAATCATGATTATCGCATTCACCGTAAAAACGCCTGTTCATCCGAACCCGTCAGACTGCCAGTAGTAACTGGTTATATACAGGTTTAGAAGGTTCCAGAAGGTGAAGGAAGTGTGTAGTGATGCAACGATGCATGTAAGAAACGTCAGCAGAGTGAAAGCCAATCGGCATAGGGCACGTAGTGTATACGCAAAAGCAGTGAATATGGTTGCACGGTATTTTTCCAAAAATCGATGACACAGGAAAATTAATTCCAGAAAGTTCAACAGAAATACATGAGGGAAGCGAAGTTGTTGAAACGAAAATAAACATGCTCGTCGGCACCCATAATCAGAAACAAGCCGGCCTTCTGAACAACCAAGGCTGGCAAACATCGCCCCTTGGCAAACATCAGATGAAAGCATGTAACCTGTATTAAGTAAAGAAGAATCATGATTATTGTATTCGCTGTAAAAACGACTGTTTGTCCGAACCCGTCAAACTGACAGTAGTAACTGGTTATATACAGGTTTAGAAGGTTCCAGAAGGTGCAGGAAGCGTGTAGTGACACAACGATGCATGTAGGAAACGTCAGCAGAATGAAAGCCAATCGGCATAGGGCATGTAGTGTATACGCAAAAGCGGTGAATATGGTTGCACGGTATTTTTCCAAAAATTGATGACACAGGAAATTTAATTCCGGAAAAGTCAATTGAAATACACGAGGGAGGCAAACTAGTTGAAACAAAAATAAACAAATATCGCCCCTTGGCAAACATCAGATGAAAGCATGCAAACAACCTGCATTAAGTAAAGAAGAATCATAATTATCGCATTCGCCATAAAAACACCTGTTCGTCCCAACCCCCAAAACGATAAGTAAAAAATTGTTAAAACATCGTACGAAAATTGCAATTCAAAGCATGCGTAAAATTGAAAAAGACTGGCATAACTGTGACCTACAGTATCGATTTACTGACCTTTTCTTGACTTCCGTGACCTTTTTCCTATTTCTTGACCTTTCCTTGAATTCCGTGACTTTCATGACCTGGTAGATACACTGCTTCAATGAACTTTTCAAAAACCATCCCCCCCCTATTAACAGTCGCCCCCACCCCCTCCTTCGGGTCATCTTTCTTTCTTAAACTAGAAGCGATTTATTAATGCTTTTAACTCCAATTCCACCGGCTAAATAACATCCCCCATGCCTTTTAGAAGACAACCCTGATTTCTCCAATGCCATTGCACATATAATTAATCTAAGCTTTGTTAATGGTATTTTTCCCACGAAACTGAAGACAGCAAAAATCATTCCTGTATTTAAAAAAGGCGACCCAACCAATATTTAAAATTATCATCCAGTCTCCGTCCTACAAGATATTAGAAAATTTTTTGAAAAGGTGATTCACAGTAGGATGGAGTCATATTTAGAAAGTAAAAACTTACTTTACAAACACCAGTATGGCTTTAGAAAACAAGTACTGCCTTCCTTAGTTTCAAAGAAATGATTTCCGATGAAATAGACAACAGCAATTACGTAATAGCGGCTCAGTTCGATCTCCAAAGAGCTTTCGAGAATATAAAACATAACATTTTGCTGATGAAATTCAAACAATACGGTATTCGAGGTATACCTCTTAAATTACTAAAGAGCTACCTTTTCAATAAACAAGTTGTCATAGGCACAACTCCCTCAACTCTCAAAACTACTTCTATTGGCATACCACAAGGAAGTTGTTTAGTCCCACTATTCTTCCTCCTTTATGTTAACGAACTGCCTCTAACTGTCCGGAATAGTCAGCTATTTCTATAAGCTGACAATACGACACTTCTGATTGCTGGAAAAAACATCGCTGAAATCGCACAAAAACTCTCAAACCAGCTTCATACCAATAAACTTGAGTTAAACATTATAAAATCTAACTACACTATTTTTTTCATCCTTGGTAAAAAAATTATATAACCATTCTCCAATTATTTTCCACAACTCCAACCTTCGGGAAACCAAATTGACTAAACTACTTGGAGTAATTTTCGATTCCAACTTAAATTGGAAAGTACACATTAACGATCTGACCATTTCACTTATCTGTCTCCAAGGAGTATTCTTGAGACTTAGATATTTTGTTTCACGTTACATTCTTATATTACTTTCCCATTCTTTATTTTATTCAAAACTTACCTACTGTCTTGAGGTCTGGGGAATCACATATGCCACCACCCTACGGCAGTGAATAGCCACACAAAAAAAAACTCATTCGAATAGTTAACTTCACAGGCTTCCAGGAACATGCTATACAATTCTTTAAATTATGGCGCATTCTTCCTTTTACTCTTTTAACTAGATAAAAACTTTCAGTCCTCATGTATAATGTAACCAAAGGGGATCTGGTTTTTGTTTATGGTTTTACAGCTCAAGGACTATAATGGTCATGCTACGCCGGAACCTACTGTTTTCCGAGGAATCCAAACTTCTTAAGGCTTAGGGAACCAAACCCTGGACTACAGTGAGTAGCATAGGAATAGAGTTATATGGGCTCGTGGGGCCCAAGCCCCTCCCCCCAATAATTTGAAATAAATTGCAATTTTACATATACTGTAATGTATAAATGTACAAAATATGCTTTGGACCCCCAATAAATTTGAAAACTCTACGCTGATGGGTGAACAGTGTGATCTTTATGAGGTCTCTGAGTAAGCATTCTTTGCACCGTTGGGAGTCGAACCCGGGTTAACGGCACACGAGGCAAACACGTTACCACACTGCACCACTGCAGAAGACCTAGATTTGCCCTTCACCATTTCACATATAATGTAAGAATATAACATGCGTCATCATGACGAAATCAAAATTCCACAGCCTCATACTAACTTTAAAATTCATAGTGTTTCTGTTATGGGTTCTAAAATCTGGAATTCCGTACCACAAAATTTTAACACTGAACGGACGGGTCACGTAAATTTACGTTTTTCCATTCTGACTTCCTAGGATGGGTCACGTAGAGTTGTTAGACATGTAAATAAAGAACTTTGTAAAATTTTATCAAAAATAGTGTTGATTTAATAAAACTGCAACGCTTTAAAACCATACATGTTTATTTAATTCTCTTAAAAAATTCCTGGAAACTGAGAAAGAAAGAAAAAACAAACCGTCTGTTAAGTGTTAAGGTTGTCTTTTTCCTCCTTTAAAGCCAAAAATTTTGACTATGCATTAATCAGGTCTGCTCCTCCTGCCCTATCTCTCCCTTTGGTCTTCAGTCTCTATCCCCTTGCTCTTTCCATTTCTTTTCCATCTGTCTCCTGTTTTTATCTGCTTTTCCTCTTTTTTCTCCGCAAGCAAACTCGAAGGACAACTGAAATTCGTTTACAATATTTATTCTTTTCATTTTCCTTGTCCTACAGGCTCTGTTAACAAGAAAAAACTTACTTTCCCAAAGACTCCACCTTTAAGTTACTTTTCAGTCTTCACCATGACATCTTTGAATCAAGACTGTGCTTATGAACTCTGTTATGTGATATCCCAGTTGTGCGTGAAACTTTTTATATTAATGTTGATCTTTATGCCTAGATAAAATTTTCTCTTCTTACAATAATATGAACAATCCCTTGCTCTTGCTACTGGAAAGAGCCCCGTTACTAGCATCGCTACTGCTCTCTTTCCATCTTCCAGCTACATTCTTTTTAAAATTCCTGATGTATAAAACAAGGAGTGAAGAATTATTATTCAATTAGGGGGGGTTATGAAACACATAATCCAAACCAGGATATTTTTCTATAAAACCAGGACACTTTCGAAAAAAATAAAATAACTTATATTCTTATACATAAAACCAAAGTAATTTTTTTATATTATCTACGTGTAAAAGAAATTAGAATATTATTGATCTAACTATGGATACTTTCAGCAGAAAAAATGTCTAATGCAACGTTGCCTATATTATCTATGAATGATGTCAGAATACAATATTTTTTTCAACTTCGTTGTTCAACTCAATGTTCAGATCTTAATCTAATTGCAAGATAAAGTTGAATATAATGTTAGACATTTGGATCTACTGCCATCCCATTTTCGCAAATTCAAAGATAGACTATGATATATACAGATCAATATTCCATGAATGGATCATAGTCAACTTCGTACTATAAGAAATTGCTCACATGGAAACCAATAAAATGGAACACTAAATAATAATGGATCAAAAATTAATCACTAAATAATGGAACATAAATTTTCTTTAAAACTAGATTATCTCACTTTTTTAAAAGCAAAATGCCTAATCTAAAAATAGATTATAACGAACTTGATTTGTTTTTATTTTTATGTGTCCTGAGCACATCATCAAGGATAGGACTGATGACTCAATGTGATCTCTCAATCAAATATACTTATGCATAACCAAGCTTACTGAGAATTGAACCTAGTCCAATGAGCATAAAGGTCATGACCTTAACAGTGAGTTACTAGAATACAGATAAACTTTACAAGGTGAGGATATACATGAATACAAGGTAAGGACAGAAGGATTGGTTTAAAAATAAAACAATCCTTTTGCACCTTTTAAGCACACACTTGACTATATCACAGCCCCCCCCCATATCCCCCTCAGAATCTCTGAAATTCAGCAATATCTGAAATCTTGATTTATATTTGTTTGTTTGTAGTTTTATGGCTAAATAACAACAGTGATCATGCTGCGCTGGGACCTACTGTTTTCCGAGGAATCTGAACCTCTTAAGGCCTAGGGAACCAAACCCCAGACTACAATGAGCAGTGCAATCTTTACGAGATCTCTGAATACGAAATCTTGATTTAAAAACTTACAATCTTCATATTTAACTGCATTAAAGACATTACATACATTAACACATTATTCTTCTATCATTGTTTATTACTAAACTTTACAAGAAACTACTTCCAATAAGCCTATGATGATAAATTACTCCCATAGAATAGAATGATTTCTCAGCACCCATACCTGCCAACATGTCAATTTCAAAATTCTTACAATTTGTAAAACTCATGTGCATCATAAGCGTGCACATCATTAGACAGAGCGCAAAGTACATGCAGCATAACATGTCCACAATCGAATGAGATACTATATTTTTTCCTTATTATGTACAGATAACTAACAAATGTAGACTATATTAACTAGAATATAAAAAAATCCAAGGTAATTTCCCAAATTAAAATACATTAATTATAGATATTTACATAGGCATAGGGCTATATGGGCCTGTGGGACCCCAGCCCTTCAATGATTTGAAATAAATTACAATTTTACATATATATTGCAATGTATAAATGTTCATAATATGTGCTTAGCATCCACTTTCCCAAATAATATTGAAAACCATGTTGATGTATGCTTACATCTACGAAATTATAATTAGGAAAAAAATACTGTGTTAATTAAATCAAACTTTTTGCATACATATAATTATTTACATGAGGTGATAGTGATTTACAATTTATTAGTTAAATTCATCTGTCTACGAAGCAAAGGGTAAAGACTTTGGAGTCTGACAAAGCACCTGCAACCCAGAATTGGATATAATTAGGAGAAGCGGAAGTAATATATAAATAAATAATAATAAAAAAAGAAGATTGATTAGTATAGATATGGAAGGTATAAATTAAGAAAGTAGTGGTGATATCATAATACCTTCTCCAATAGACACCCAATGAAATTAATGTAAGTCCAGACTGTACAGTGGAAAAAAAAAATTATGTTTTCTTTAGATTTAACCTAATTTCAAGAAAACAAAAAAAAAAGGACTATATACATATATGTATAAACTTTTTAACTGAGTATTCTTTCTTAAAACTAAAAAAATTGCACATAAACGCAAAAAATCTTTAGAATTTTTTCTATTGTATTTGAAAAATTCCTCAAAAATTAAAAATAGGATGGCGGTTCCGACACCCTACCTGAAACGGCCCTGACATGCGGCATTGCAAGTGCCCTCACGTACAATCTCTGACTACGTAATATCGTAATCGTTACCTGAATAGCAGCCTACAAAAAAAAAGGATGGGGGCTCCGCGCCCCTTGCTTGGTCGGTGCATTTCGAGTTTCTAATTTGTCGAAATACAACGTTTCCTCAATTCTTATACCACCCATTAAGGAAACGTTTAGAAGCATCAAAAGTGAAGTCCGTGGGCATGTGCAGTGCACAGTTTTGGAAGGTACAATTCGGGTTTCTAAGTCTAATCGGTTTCACACCGCCAGCTGACGGAAACCATAGGAGCGATTTGCCGATGTCACACCGCCGATTCCGAAGTTTCGTTGTGTGCGTGCGCAGTTTTACGAGGACGGGATGGTGTGAAACCGACTCGCATCTGTATCTTGACGTGGATC
>QLNU02015360.1:7841754-7856745 GCA_006491805.2 Dysdera silvatica | reverse complement strand
ATTTTTTGTTTTTTTCCGCTAAAAATAAATTTAAAAAAATATGTACAATCTTACCGATCATTCATACAATCACACAATTCACCAAAATCCCATACATTGTACGGACAAATCGTACAAGTGGGCAGGTATGCAGCACCTAATGGAAACAGAACCCGCAACCAGTCACGTGCACTTTCACTCTTTTTCTTTCTTTCATATTGACTTGCAGAGGGGAGTTAGTTTGATGCCCCTGCAGCTCAATGAGGAAAGAGAACTTTACTGGTCATTAAGAGGTTGTGGATTCGATCCACACCAGGAACCAAGAAATTTTTTTGTGAGTAATTTATCATCATTACTACATCATCGACTATGATGAAAATTGTTTGACTTTAATAAAGCTTATGAAGGTTATATTCGTTTAAGGGTGAAGGGACTGTGCTTCTGAATATCTCTAAGGAACTTTTAAAAAATTATTCTTACTTTAAGAGACGACTTTAGAATTTAGTTACTTTAATATTTTTTCCTTTTAGTTTTCCTTCTATGTAATATGTTTATTTTGTAGCATATTGTGTATGTGCATATTTTGTATATATAATTCTTGTGGATAATATTATAAGCAGCAAAGGTTTTGTCAGACCAAAGAGTTTTTCTAAATGCTTGGAATGTTTCATTTTTCTATGTGTTTGAACAGTGGAACAGTTATAATATACTAATGATATTTTGAATATATAGTTATGTCTAAAGACTAAAGTTATTATATCGCAAAAAGTATTTTCAAAAATATAATTATATGAAAAACAATTTTTTTTTTATGTGTGTGTGTGTGTTTCTATTTCCAGGTTTCACGGGTTCGGGGAGATCTCACAATAGTCATGCTTATACCAAGGACCTTCTGAGGAATCCGGAATCCTCTTAAGGCCTAGGGAGCCAAACCCTGGACTACAATGAGCAGTACAATATTTATGGGATCTCTGAGTAAGAGTTCTTTAGAATTGTTCATTGGGAATCAAGCTGAAGTTAACGGCGCATGAGGTGAACATGTTATCACACTTCGCCACTGCATGGCCTTGTTTGTGTTTAGTTTTTATTACAAAATATTTTACATTAAATTTGTATTACATATTTAGTACATATCATGCGTTACATTAAACAACTACACAATAAAAATAATTTTTAATGATCACCAAAGGACTGAAAATTCAGTCACTACAAGTGATATTTTTTTTTAATCATAGCATGCTAATATAATTTTACACATCTTTATTCTAAACATATTTGCATTTCTTATTCTAAAACTTCCTGGGCTATACTGCACAGTTCTTTGCTGCACTCTCTTTCCTCCTGAAATTTGCTCGAAAATTACAGTAATTAGGCTTGTAACATAGTACTCTCTCTGACGTCATACCCTGGTGTCTCTTCGTTGTTTTTGCCATTTTCTGCTTGCTTCGCATTTCTACAGCCTGTGTTCTGTTCGTTGCAGTGAATCAAATTGGCCGATCAAAGTGAACGATTGACCTTGTGATTTTCTTTTTTTTTTATTATTGTGTTTAAGAGGTAAGCTTCAGATAAGGATAAGCCTGAAAATTTGTTTCCAGCTTCCTGAACATTATAGAAATGATTTTTCCACCCCACATAGCCAACCCTGAGAATTAGGTGAGTACTCACTTTTGTTTTCCCTCACTGTTGACCTCTTTACTAGCTCATCAATTTCGGATTTCAGGCTTTCTTTTTTTTTTTTTTTTGTAGCCGCAGGCAGCACCCCCCACCAGAAGGCATTCACTGATTCAGGGGAAATTACAGTGCCCAAAAAAACTCTGTAAACCACATCTCCAACATGGTGGAAGGTTACTTTCCCCATTGCCAGTCACTTCTGACAAAGTTGAAAAAAATTTCAGTAGGTGACGAACTGTGCAGTTTCACCACTTTCTGAACCCAAACAATATTTGAATATTGTTCGGCAGGCAGTCACTCAGTTCTGCCAAGCTGTGTCAAGTCACTATAACTGATTTTTCTATTGTGAATTCTTTATATAGAAAAATATCATTATATGTGGTACACAGAGTTGTTGTAAGCGATATGTTTATCACATAAAAAAGAACAGGCAAGTGTAGTGATCCCATTGCCATATACAGTTGATCATTATAAATGACTTCCATTTTAATACAAAAATTATCTAATATTACTTAATTATACTCATTTTTTATATCGATATTAAGTAATTACAAGAACATATACTTTTTATTCCAACCGCTGTAATGTATGAAATACTTCATTTGTTTGTCCTTTGTCTGGAATTTCATGCACTACAAAAAAAAAAAAATAAATAAATAAAGCAAATATAAACATACACCTTCAAAATAGTATAAACAGAAATGTTTTACTAAATTATACTCACCCATGAGATTTCATAATTTTTCTGCCTTAGCTACTTTTTGCCACCCCCCTTCCTACCCATCCCTCCTCAAATCAGTGATATAAGCAGAATAAAATTTTACATTTAATATATGCCAAAAATCCTTTTGTATTAGCAATAAATATGTTGAAAAACAAACTCACAAATTGAACATAAACATTAAACAATATTAACTTATATTGAAGTATTATCTCTTTTTGGTATATAATAAATCAAATTCAATTTTATTGAAATAAATTTTAATTTTAGCAAAAAATAAAAGGGCCTATCAAGCACTGGTATTTAAATGGAAAGCATGACGTCTAGCTTTCTTCTCGGCAAAACATCTGATTATATCATCGTATGGTATTAATTTTGTTATATCAGACTTAATACACAAAATTTAGCACCCTAGTCTACAGCCCAGTATAGCCTATTGGAAATACGGCACTGACTCCTCCACAAATATTTTGAGTTATACTGTATGATACCTCGCTCCATATCACTTATATATCTTCAGCGAATATTACTCCTTACTTGAATTTGTCCAACTGTCTTTGATTGGTCAAATTCCAAATAAACAAGCTAGGACTATTAAATTGCATTTATTTAACAGAAGGTATCCAAGGTTATATAAAGGAGAAACATCACCAGAAAGAACACTATTCACTACTAAATTAATATAACAGTTAATGGGAAAGAAGAGAAAATTCATAGTTAGGTCCATAAGACGCCATAATACCTTATGACAGGCACTTTTTCCCCCCTTTTTTTTTCGACAACACAGTGAAGTGTTTGTAAGACATTATTACTCACTTCAGGGTTCCCACGAAAAATTACAAAAAACATGCTGGCAAGATTGTGGAAACAAAAATAAGCAGACTGTGGAAAATATCAAAAAATGTATTCAGAGCAGATTCAAAAGTGAGATTAGATTATGAGTTGACAAGCCAAAGCCAGGACATGGAAGCAGCAATGAGGCAACACAACCAGGAGTTTCTTTATGATCTATAATTGTCGGTAAATATTACTGGGGTTGATGTACACATTATAAGAAAATTCAACATTGTGTTGCAAGCAATTTCTAGTGCTTATGAAATAGATATGGAAAAGTATTCCACTTATGCTCTCGAGCAGTGGCGTGGCGATGCCAATGCAACCAATGTAGTTACATTGGGGTCCTTGCCCTTGCGGGAAGGGGGGGGGGGGCTTTGGAAGTCGAGGCTCCTTAGATAGCATAATTGTGGGATCCTGGTAATCCAGATCAACATACATTTCATTATTGCAATGAAGCCTAACTCCTTCACAACAAACAAAAGCTGATTAAAAGCCAAAGTCATCAGATTTTATTAGAAATGGAACTGTAAAAATGTGAGCGCACCGTCTACTAGAATTACTTCAATTGGCAATGCCAGCGAATCAGTAGATGGTGTTAATGTCGCAGTTGAAATCGGACCGACTTAATATTTTCCCCACATGCTACTGTATCAAGACAAATACTCACGTTGTACTGTATATAAAAACACGGGTGTTTTAAGCATAGTTTGGTGTTTTATAAGAAAATTTCTTGATTTATTAACCTGGAAGTATGTAAATTCAAGCATTAAAGTGTATTTAAACTATGACCTCATATATTTGAAATCAACGAGACTTTTCTTAGATTTATAGCTCTTAAAGATCAATCAACTGCCGGCATTACTTTCACTTTGTTAGCGATCCTGAAAACAAATAATGTTCAAATTACAAAATGCCGCTGTTAAGAACACAATAGTGCCAGCACTATGAGCGGCATTTATTCTGGTGTACACGCTCGTATTAAAGAAGTGGAACCAAATCCACTGTACGTTTACTGTGCCGCTCATAATCTTAATCTGGTGAATGATGTAGTAAACGACATCTAAAGGATATCCGCTTATTTTGCTATCATTCATAATATTTACATATTTTTCGGACATAGTGTCAATCGTTGGGATTTGTGGTCTTCACTGATGGGGGAGTTAGAAGTCACTTTAAAGAAACTGAATACAACATGATGGACTAGTCGTCTGCGATCGCTAATAGCCATAAAACAGCACTACTCAGATGTTTTAAAAACATTAATCGAAACAACCTCATAAAACAGCGCTACTCAGATGTTTTAAAAACATTAAAACAATTTTAGAAAGTAAGAAAAGGATGGAAAGTCAGAAGCTGCAAATATTAAGCACAACATGGAGAATTTTGAATTCATATTCATCACAATATTCCTGGAAAACTTACTTTCCAGAATAAATCTGTCATCCACATTATTACAACGAAAAGACTTGGATATCGCTCAAGCAGCCAGATACCTAGATGATTCTTACATTGCAATGTCTGATCTTCATAATCACTTTCAAGCTATTTTGGATGAAGCAAAAGCAGTTGCCAGGACATGGAGCACCTCAACTGAATTCAAGAGAAAGAGGAACCATTCACAAAAAAAATATATATATATTTCGATGATCTAGCAGTAGACCATGGATTCGGAAACCATTTAGAAACCTTCAAGGTCAACATCTTCTATCCAACAATTAACATTGTCATCACTCAGCTACAATATAGATTTGAAGGTTTGAGATCAATTGCCGACCTTTTACTGTCGCCAAACATTTTATTAACCTTGTCTAAAGAGCAGCTGAATATAAATACACTTAGAATTCAAACTCAGTATTCTAAGGATTTATCAGAATCCTTAGTTCACGAGTTACTGCTATTCGTGACAGCTTTAAAGCCCGAAATTGTCAAGATTAACACCATCAGAGAATTGGCTTAACAGCAATAGTCAAGTTCTACGATATGACCAGTAACTATCCCAAGGTTTGTATGCTATTGGTTTTATTTTTGACGATCCCGGCGGTCACCGTGGCAACGGCATAGAGAAACTTTCAAAGTTGAAAATAATTAAAAATTATGGTCGAAATTCCCCATGAGCCAAAAATGGCTTTCTAACTTAGCTCTTTTAAGTATTGAAGCCAAACGGGCAGAACAAATGAATGTTTCCAAACTGATAGATGTATTTTCTTCAGCGAAATCAAGAAAGAAAGATTTGTAATTTCAAACTTTTCTAGTTACACCTGTAACATGTATTACTTTTTCATGTTTTAAATTTAAAAAATGAAATTCAAAGTAAAGTAACACAACTATAATATAAAATAACAAATATGATAATACATAAGGTTAAGAAGAAATATTAATAAAATATGGAACCTAAATAAAAATGTGTAACATATTAAGATAAGATACAAGAAAACTATTTCTGTATATTTTCTTCTGTTGTTAAAAGAAGAAAGAGAACTTATGCCACAGGATGATGCAGATTAAGCCTGAAGGGAGCGGGATGGGGCACCCTCTACAAGGGACTGCATTGGGGCCAAAATTCTATAGCTACGCCACTGCTCTCTCGAGGTGGCAAAATTTTTATAGAAAAGTATACCTTACTCCATGCTGCTCCAACTGTCCAAAGTATTAACCCATGGCCCAGACATAATAGGAAAAGCTTTGCCCAATAGGGCAGCTGAGCGAGAAGAAGCCAAGAGGGCAAGACATATGGAGTTCAAAAGAAGTACAGGGAAGGTTTTTCTTGCAAGATGTCTCGGAGTAAAACAAACGAACATGTGCTTCACTACTGTACGTAACATTGCCCTTTTTCCAACTGAGAAGGTACTCCAAGAAGAAAGCAAACCAGTTCGATACAGATGTTTTAAATTTGCTAATGGCATTCAGACATTCAGAGTCAATTGATTCTACAGAAAACTAGTGAACGTGTGAATTTTTACATAATTTATAAGCAAAGTGCACATAAATATTAAATATTACTACACTGATGTTAAAAAGTGTTTTGATATATATTTACTACCCAGCACGTAAATACAATATTTTCTACCACTTCAAGTATTTGGTCGCACTGTGCGATTAATACAATAAAATATTCTAAGAAAAAAACAAAGAATAAATCAGTTTTTTGAAAAATACATGTAAAATCATATCAGATCACAGTGGGGCTAAATCCCAAAAAGCTGGCCAAAACCTTAAAAAAATATATAAAATTAATTGATTTGAATGTATATTATACTAGTAATTTTGAATTTGATTTCATTTTCAGAAACCTCGAATACTCTGAATAGCAATTTTCATATTATGATACCTTTTTCACATGTGTGCTCACCATATTGGATTTGCCATTTCCTTTACATTAATTTTGATTTTGGATTAATAATTAGCAACCTTGAAAACCCCAATGTAGTAATTTTCATCTAAATAGAAATTAATTTCACATTTTTGTCAGCTTTTTTTGGGATTTGGCCTCACTATACGTCGGTTGCATTTAAGGCCAACTTGACCAAAAAATAAGCAGGGTTATTTGTCGCATTGCAAGAAGAAATGGTGAAAAATTTAACCAACAACATATCAAAAGTTGGTGAGAGCCTACCCCAAAGAATACATGCTGCCATAACAGCAAAGGGGGGTCCAACTACGTATTAGTAGTTATACTCGACTGAAATAGAACAGCAATGTTTGTGTGGTTACATAGTGTTATTACCCTGTTATGTAAATAATGCGATTTACGTAATATAAGTTATTGCAATGTATGAAATGTTATAAAAATGCAATAACAAATGACAATTTGTGGAAAATCCCTGATCATCTAGCTACTTTTAGAAAGTAACTGAAATGCAGCTCACTGTATTGCTGATAATTTTCCAAGTTTTTATGATATTCAACTAAAATTTTTAAGTTACTCTACATAATTGGCTACTGAATTACGAAAGAAAATTTTTATCTTTTGAGCATGCACAGTTACAAATTATCTATAAATATTCATCTCTTCGAACATTCAATATATTCATTTCAAATTTCAGTATATTTTTCTTTTAAATTGACAAGTTTTATATAAGTTTTTTGAAATTTGGTTGAAAACTCTGCATCCCATAAGTAAAAAAATGTGAAAAAAAATGGAATTTTTCAAAGAAACATTCATATCTTTGTGGATATACATGCTATTTGTACGAAAATGCGCAGAAGTATTAAACATAGGAAGCAAAATCTGTTTTGAAAGTTATGAATTATTTCTACTTTTTGTGATGCAGAATAATCACAAATATATTTTTTTCTTCAATTTGTTGTCGGTCCCCTAAATGCATTCTTGATTGAATCTTTACTGAAAAGTATGAGTCCAAGCATGTTTCTTTACATAACTGAAGTTAAAAAATAATTCGTTTATATTTCTCGAGAAATTCGAAAAAATATCTAAAATCAAGAACATCAGGTGACTTAAGCATACAGTGTATATACAGAAAAAGTGAGCGTTGTTCCTATCATCGTTGGTCTAGCTGTCAAGGCCCTCCGGGCTCAACAAAGGAACCCTAGTTTGATTCTAAGACATCTCTTTTTCTCCTATACCTAAAAAAGCTTTAGCTTAAACGTGGGTGTCGAAAATTATTAAGTATAATAAATTTCCCCACAAAAAAAAAAAATCACCCTGATGGCTTTATACGTTGACCATTATTTGGCCATTGTGTTATCCCTGAGAAGGGTAATAATATCTTACATCCTTACATATAGAGAAAGAGCATTGTTTTTGTCCTCATTAGTCTAGTGATCAAGACACTCTTAGCTCAAAGGAGCGACCCCAGTTTTAATCCAGGGTGGGGAGGTATTTTTTTCCCCCCTATACCTAAAAAAGCTCTAGCTTAAGCTTATATGTGGGTGTCAAAAATATTAAGTATAAACCCTATAAGTAATCAAATTTAATTTTTTTATAAATAATATTTTGTTTACATAAAAAAAAATCAGCTTTTGACAGAATTCAACGTTTTCATAATGTGCACAATAATAAAATATATTAACGTACCTTTGCTTCATATAACAGAGGACCATGAAAACATAAAACCTTTTCTCCTATAAAAGAAGCTAAATATAAATGTTATGGTTTTATCTAAAATACATAAATTTAGCCATTTAACTAATAATCTTTGAAACTTCATTAGTTTTTTAACATATTTTTATATCCTATGAGCACTAACTTGAACTTATTAGGGGAGGCCCAAGTCCTATCCACTTTTTTAGACCTAGTTTTCTGTTTGAAGCAAGCGGTGAGTGTATGCTTGTCCTAACCCTCATAATTTTATTAAAAAAGAATGCCAAAGAAATAGACAAATAAAATTGTTTCCATTTATTTCAATTACTTGGTAATTATTGCAACATTGTGAATTTTGTTACTGTAATAAAGTATAGGCATATTTTTCCTCATAAATGAATTCCAGCTTACATCTTTACAGAAAAAATTAATATGTACTCAAACCCTGGATATGAGGTCATTGGCTATGGAATCCATGTTCAAGGAGTTGATTTCCTCTCAATGAACATTTAGTACTTCGAACAGGGTGTCTACCCAAATTCTATTTCAAACTTCCCTGACTTTTCCAGGTTTCCAGACCAAATCTTAATCGATTTCCAGTTGCTAATTACAGTAAACAACACACAATGCACTAAATTTTACAAGGTTTGGTGCGGTATAGCCCAGTTGTTCTTGCGCCATAAAAATCCAAACAAACAATGCACTAAAATTTACATAATTAAAATAAGTTTCAAGGCCATTAAATCGATTAATGCAAACCCCAAAGCCATTTATAACTCAATTATAGTGAATTTACAAATTCAAAAGCTGTATTAAAAAGTGTATTTCTTTACACTAAAAACTTGCACTAATTAAATATTTACAGCAACATTTTCATCCAGCCCTTTTTGTATTTATTATAAAAGTTTAACTATATAATCGCAAAGCTGATGCTTCATCTTCTATTTCATTTAAAATGTGTATGACTATATATAACAAAAAGGAGATTGGTATGATCAAAATCCCTTACAGATTGGATAATTTAGCTAAAAACACTTTTTGTTTTTCAAGTTTTAGTTATATATTTGGCAAACATTTTCTCCTGAGAAATATATAGGCTTAATAATTTTATATAAATTATATTAGTTTTGGTGCAAAATGGTAACTTTTGGAAGAAGTTTAGTCAAAAGTACAAGTTTTTCAAATTTTTCAGTAGGTAATGTGGTATGAAAAGCACAGTTCAGGAAAATTATTTTAATAAGTTATTTATTATAACAATGAATTTCAAATTTCCCTGACTTTTACAGTCAGAAAAAACTTCCCTGACTTTTTCAGCTTTTCCAGATGAGTAAAGACCCCTGTTTGAAAGATGGTTCAAGCACTTCTGAGGTATTGCTGATTTCAAGTATACTTTGTTTTCTAAACTTGAAAAATCTTTCTACTGTAAAAGTTGACATAGGCTTCATTAGGAGGAGAATGGGGGAAATTTAACATGACTACAGAAGCATTATCTTCATTTATAAGATTTGATTCTCCTGAGATGGTCAATTACAGATATCATACTCAACAGTAGATTTATAAATGGACATATTAAGCAAGTTCCCAAAGCAAAAAAATTTAAGATCAGAATTTTAAAAGATCCTGGACTAAAAAAAAAAAAATTGTAAGATATCTGCGATGGAATTCCGTTGATGTTTGTTAAACTACCAAACAAATACGTTCAACAACTTCATAAAGAAAATTTAAAAACATATTGATATTGAAACAGATTCATACACTCATGACTAATATTAATGGCCTTATTTACTTTGTGGCACATGGGCAGCTAAAGTCATGCGGCATCAAGCAGTCTTTATTAAAAGTCAATTTGTAAGACAATAAAATTACTGTTTTTATACACAGGAAATAAATACAGTGAAAATCGGTTATAACGACCTTCAAGGGACCGCGAAAATTTGGTCGTTATAACCGATAGTCGTTATAAACGATATCTTTTTAAAATCACAGTAGCCTATAGTATAATACACTCTAGAGTTTTATAAATTATTTTGATAGTAAAAAGTATTAAACTTTTTGGTTTCAAAATTAAATAAAAATATATTTAATTATAATGAATTTCATTTCCCTTAACGTTAAATTATATTTATAGCCACACTAAATAAGTAGTATTTTTTAGTTTTTTAAATTGAAAAAATTCTAGAAAATACTAAAGTATATAATGTAGAAAACAAATCTAATGAATAATATTTATTATATTATACTAATGACTTCCGAACAGTGCCGGTTTAAGAGTTTTGTGGGCTCTACACTGAAAAAATAGAATGGGCCCTTTAAGAATATGACCCTCGTGATATTCAATTAATAAATCACTTTTTAAGTTCACTATCTTTAATATTCAGGTTTAGCAGTAATAAAAATTTCTCAGACATTTGTAAATAAACAAGATTAAAATAACACTTAAATTTTGATAACTAACCCACATTGTTCCGACTTATGACTGTCAAGTCACGTCGTTATATCCGATACGAATTTCCATACTTTGAGTCTAATAAAATCATCATCATTACAGCAGGTTTCATCATTATAACTGATATATTTAGTATGGAGTAGAATAGCAAACCAAACTTCTTGTAAAAATTCCGTCGTTATATGCGATTGGTCGTTATAAACGATTTTCACTGTATTTTTGATATACAGTAATTATTTTGATACATAGGAAATAGATATTTTAATGATGTGAGGTAATATTATGGAAGAAGTTCAAAACTACATTTAATTCAGAATGCATTTATGCTTTATGCTCCAAAACAGCACAAGAACAGATGGCTAAAGGGTCATCAAAATATTGTACAGTTACACATAATCAAAGGTACTGGAATCAAACCAAGCACAGTATTGACAACAAATTATTCAATGCAAAATACATGCTGTATGCTACATATAAGAAATTAGGCTTGTAGCCAAGATAAAGGGGCAACTGGGACAAGGCAAAGGGCATATGGGCACACGGGGATTATTCTACATATATATATTATAAATAGTTGGATGGGGCAATTGGGGCCCAAGCATGGGACAACTGGGACCATGCCCCTGCTGGCCCAGGCTTTGGCTACAGACATGTAAGAAATAAAAGTTACATGCACATGATTATATGGACTTGCTTTTTCAAAATTTGGATTAGAAAAGGAGAATATAAAGTGGGGTAACTTGTTACAAGATTCTCTAGAATTGTGATGAATATAGGATAAGGAACACTTTTTGAAGCATAAATTTCTTTTGATCATCCAAATTATATTCCTTTAAAAAAGTGGAAATACTGAATATATTTCTTTAATGTGAATTGATCTCATGGTTTTACTATAATGACTGATTCAAAGATTTGTATTTTAGTATTAATACTAATTTACTTGATGCCATTTTTTAGGATTTAGTAGGCCTCATTTAAGAAAACTGCAACACCTATACAGATAAACTTATTTAAATTTAAACTGTTTTTGGGTGTTCATTATAGTTGGTTACCTGAGATGAGGTTCGTATCCTACACATTCAGTAATTGCAATTCCTTATCATTATGAGGTTAACAGTCCAATTGCTTGTCACAGCCTTAATTTTGACATTGTACATTATTTATTATCAGGGGCCGACAAATACAAGGTGCCTGGTCGCCATGACTCCTGAAAAATTTTACCTGGCATCTGAAGTTTTAAATTCAGTTCTAAAAATATTTTTTTAATATTTCAAGTTCCCTTACAGAAATTTCAGCACTATCGTCAAAACGCCAGAATCACAAATGAAATCGTAGATTGCTTCTTAACATTTAGAATTGTTGTCATAAAACTTGCAATTTTTCTCTTTTTTCAAGTAAACATATTCACAGTTAGAACGGTTTACGGTTACAGTTTCTTTACCTTATTTATGATGTTGATAATCGATGAAAAACGTCGAAATTAACGGTAGCCTATCCAGGTGAATTTATGTACCAATATCACTTTGTACGACAAAATTAAATAAAAGACAAGTGACACTTTAAATGGGCCTCCAATAAAGGACTTTGATGCAACCACAATTCATTGATCGTTGGTATTTTGGTGGAAAATCAAATAGACACATATATAATTTGTAAAGCTGGGTGGCATCTGACTGATAGCAATTTGTGTTAATGCCTGTTAAAAATTTAATCACTTTTTATAAAATACTGTACTAATACTATATATCATCATCATATTCAACCATTATCTATCCACTGCTGGATGAAGGTCTCTCCAAATGCTTTCCACACAAGTCTATCCTGAGCAATTCGCTTCCACGTCACCCCAACCTGTTTTCTTATTTCATCCACCCATCTAGTTTGAGGACGTTTTCTAGGTCTTCGGTGGTCTCTTGGAATCCAGTTCAGAATTTCTGTTGTCCATCGTTGATCAGTTCTTCTTGCAATATGCCCAGCCCATCGCCATTTCAGCCCTTTTACTTTAACAATGATGTCCTCTACTCTAGTTTGCTCTCTCACCCAAGTGTTTCTTTTTCGATCTCTCCTAGTTATTCCAAGCATGCACCTCTCCATGCTCCTTTGCGTTGTCTGTAACTTTCGTATTGCTCCAACTGTTAGACTCCATGTCTCTGATCCATAAGAGAGGACTGGCAATACACACTGGTTGAAGACCTTTCTTTTTAGACACAAAGGCAATTTCCCCTTCAGGATAAAACTGTTTCTTCCAAATGCACTCCAGCCAAGTTTAATACGTCTGTTGAGTTCTTTCATAATGTTGCCATCCATTGAAATCAGCTGGCCAAGGTAAATATATGAATCAGCAATTTCTAGCTCAATGTTGTCAACTTGTATTTTTGTTTCCTCTACGAAATTATTGAACATGATCTTAGTTTTTTGTAGGTTCATCTTGAGTCCAACTTCTTTACTTCTAGTTGAGAGCTCCTGTACCATGTCTTGGAGTTCTAATGGGTTCGTTGAAAAAATAACAATGTCATCAGCAAACCGCAAATGATTTAAATATTCACCATTTATTTTTATTCCCTTGTTATTCCAATTTATCTGCTGAAAAATCATCTGTAAAGCTGAAGTAAAAAGTTTTGGAGAAATGGTATCTCCCTGCCTCACACCTTTACCAATTTTGATAGTTTTGGTATCTTTATGTAACCGAAATTTTGCACTTGCATTTTTATACACACGTTTCACCATGTCAATGTACACATCCTCAATGTCTGTTGATCTTAAAGAGTTGATGACTGCTGATGTTTTAATAGAGTCAAAGGCCTTCTCATAGTCAATAAATGCCACACACAATGGAAGTTCATATTCATGTGTTCTTTCAATTAATTCTCTTAATACTTGAATATGGTCCACTGTACTGAATCCACTTCGAAATCCAGCTTGTTCTCTTGGTTGAGCTGCATCTAATTTTTTCTGCAGGCGATGTGTTAGCACTTTTGTGAAGATTTTATAAATAGCAGGTAACAAGCTAATTGGTCGGTAATTTTTCAAATCCTCTTTATCACCTTTTTTATGCAAAAGAATTACTGTTGCAGAATCCCATTGGTTTGGTATGTTACCGCTGTTAAGACATTTGGTAAAGAATTTTGCAAGTATGTCTTCTACATATTCTCCAGCTTCTTTTAGGATATCTAATGTAATACCATCATCACCAGGGGCTCTTCCTTTCTTCATACTTTTTATTGCAAATGAAACTTCTTCTTTTAAGATTTTAGGAGCTGTTCCTTCGACTATTTCAATGTCTTCGTTTAATCCACTGTTACTTTCGTATAGATTTTTGTAGAATTCTTCAACTCTTCTAAGTATTTCTTCCCTATTTCTTGTTACGGTGCCATCCTCTCCTTTTAATGCAATGATGTGTTTCTTCCCAACAGATAAACTTCCTTTAACAACCCTAAGGCTCTTGTTATTTTCAATGGCTTTCCTTACTAGCTCACAGTTGAATTTTCTTATGTCTTCTTTCATGCTTTTGCGCAGAGTTTTACAAAGTTCTATGTACTCAATCCTGGAACTGGTATTTTGATTGTCCACCTTCATATCTCTTCGCCTTTTCATGAGCTGTTTCGTCTTCTCAGATAATTTGCTATTGTGCTTTTTACAGGTTACACCACCAATTTCCCCAGCAGTTTCAACTATTGTCTTAACAATGTTTTCATTTGCTTCTGAGATATCACTTTCATCAATAAGTCCTTCCAGTGCAGAAAAGCGATTTTTTAATTCCAACTTGAATGCCTCGGTATTTTCTTTTAATTTCTTTAAATCCACCCTCTTACTTACTTGTTTCCTAATGAGCTTCTGTCGTTCTAATTTAGTATTTAAGTGCATTTTACATCTCACCATTCGATGATCACTTCCAGTATTAAATCTGTTCAGTACACTGCAATCTTCAATAATTGATTTCTTGTTTGCCAGGATATAGTCAATTTCACTAGTTCCCCCATTTGGGTGTTTCCATGTCCATTTTCTTTGCGGTTTCTTCTTAAAAAATGAATTCATGATGCTAAGATTTTCAGCTTCTGCAAATTCGATGAGTTGATCGCCACGTTCATTCCTTTCCCCATATCCGTATTTACCAACCGATGTCTCTCCTTGTTCCTGTTGTCCAATTCTTGCATTGAAATCCCCCATGATGAGCTTGATATGTTGTTTCCCTTTGGTGTGTAACTCTTTGATTTCTTCATAAAATTCTTCAACCTCTTCGTCGGTATGGCTTGATGTTGGTGCATATACCTGTACTATTTGAAGTTGGTATCGCTA
>QLNU02015360.1:7769576-7813053 GCA_006491805.2 Dysdera silvatica | reverse complement strand
TAGGGGCGGCATCAAAGAGCTTAAAAATAAAATAAATAAAATAATAAAGAAGCGGGAAAAGGAGGCAAAAATCCTCAAAACTGTGATAAAAGCAGGTAGTTTTTTAAACTAACCAAAAGATAGAAAATGAAGATGCACATAAAACTGATGTGAATCTAGATTCAGCGATCTATGACTGGACAGACTGCCCTTCAAAATGGGACAATTATGAGTCTCTAGGGGACAGTGGGACACTGTCGCCCAAAGCGGGACTGTCTTATCCGAATCGGAAAGCCTGGTCACCTTACTCATAGACAAAATTTTACGATCGCTCAGTAGGTAAGCAAAATTCAGGAAAAGAAAAAAAGTGGGGTAGTCTTGCAATTTGCATCATGGGCACTTGCCCAGCGTACCCATTTATAAATCCGGGTTTGACATACTTTTCATATATACTTTATATATATACTAGTAGTAAACGAATGAATAATAAAAAATTTGAACTGATAACGAAAAAAAATTCATACAAGGATGCGTACGTGTTTTTTTCCCCAAATACGCGAAATACACGTAAAAACATCAGAGGCTCCAAGAATCCATACTAAAACTATTGTGGATTCAAAAAGTGTCTCAAATCCACGAAGTCGGAGAATATGGTAGCAATAATTTTGAGTTGTATCTTATTAGTTTGAATAATTATATGAAAAATAGCCGTTACATACGAAACGCTAAGAGTATGATATACTTTCTTTTTTACAAATATTCTTTTCTTTGTAAAGGAGGGAGGGGGCGGCAGTACAGGCTGTGCCTAAGGGCGGCAATTTTATAAATCCGCCACTGCGTCTATCAAACTTCCCTCTATGGCCGCGGTTCTTAAACTATAGTCCGGGGGACCATATCAGGGGGTCCGCGAGATCCTCCCAGTGCTTCATAAAGGTTCGGAAAAACACTAAGAAAAGAGCATTTTGTCTTGAGGGGACGAAAAATACCTATCTTAAATGATGAAAATTAGCGATAAAACACTAGAAATAAATATATATGCTTTTTTTTTTTTTTTTGTGTTCAAGACTGCAGTGGTCATGCTGCGCCAGGACCTACTATTTACTCAAGAATCCAGATCTCTTAAGGCCTAGGGAGACCAAACAGTGAGCAATTGGAATCTTTTTGAAGACCTCTGAGTAAGCGTTCTTTGCACTGCTGGGAGTCGAACCTGGATTAGCGGCGCATTAGGAGAACGCGTTACAACACTCACCCACCTAAGGGCCTAAATATGTATGATGCAAATTCTGGGCTTTAAACTTTGAGTTAATTCTTGGGGGTCCGCGAGGGCGAGTGATCTCTGAAGGGGGTCCGCGGTCTAGGAAAATTTAAGAATCGCTGCTCTAAAGATTTGTTAACTTTAATAAACACCAACTGTTTCAATTATGTATATATATATATATATATATATATGGACCAAAGAGCAGGAATAAAAAATTGAAGTTAATATAACCCTGAAAATATGATGTATTTACAGTTGTTTACCCCACCTCTCGGCAGTCTAGCTGCTACAATGGCATCGCGTAAAGTAAAATATAGCTACAAACTGTGAGATTTGACCGATGATAGAATTGTAAAAATTTAATAATTTTATAAGAAATATTCCACCAAATCCTAAAAATGTATCCATACCAATATTGCATGTGTGATTAAAAAACAACAACAAAAATAAACACATTTTAAAAATCATCAACAACCTGTATTCTTGATTCCACAAACTTTTTTGAATATTTGAACGTTTCAGAATTTGAATTTTGCATGAAAAACAATCGTCTACCAGGGTGCGTATGGGATAAAATAACAAGCATGTTGATGGGTTAAATAACACCAGGCCACAAGCCAAACGTGGATCCAGAAAATATTTTGTCAAATCGGACAATTCCTTCCTGGTGTTGCAATTTTCAAACTTGACAAACAAACAATTTTAAACTTGAGTATATATATATATATAAACTGGTAAAATTATTTTCAATGAACTTGCATATCTTCTCCTTACGACTTTTGAATTTTTCTCCCGTGCAATGTTTAATCAATAATTCTCATGTTTATCCGTTTATCGTGGTTGCTTTTAATCGCTGTTGGTATTCGGGAAAAAAAAAGTTTTAATTTGTAGTAACGTTTTGACCAGATGATAAATGATTCCTATTCGCCTCAGGTAATAAATCAAGTGAAAAGCCTGAAGGGGAGATTAGAGCGAGAATGGAGTGTTCGAGATTGGTTCCAGTTTGAATACAAATGTCTAGAAATGTAAAGGTCTTCAGTTAGTATGAAAAATGGAAAATTTTCCATAAGTATATTTACAACACTATTGCCTAAGGTGTAAAACTTATTCACTATCATGAAGTATACGAATATGCAAGTTATTTTTTTTTATTTTTAATTAATAAATGCAATTAACCAACATTTATCGTTAAAGTTATTATGTACTAGGACTAAGATTTTTATGACTTAAAAATTGCTTGAAAATTCCCAATAAAAATGCATTCATGACCCAAAGAATTAAATAGAAGGTGTCCTATAAAACTAAAAATATTGTCCATATAAAGCAAACAAAAAGAAATAAAAAAATTTTAGTTGATATTTTTTATTCGCCATGGCAAACCGAAAGATTTTATAGTATTAGTTCAGAATTATAATGCATAAGAAAAACCAGGCATAGATTTTTAAAAAGAGAATATTTTTGTATATAAGTATATATTATCTGTCAACATAGTTTTAAGCATTGAAAGGCTCTCTTTTCCACTTCTGATACGGCAAGAATATACTTAAAATTATGTTGCGTTATTCAAAGCCCCTTGAAATTGCATTAGAAGAAAAGGATTTCCCGATCTCACATCTGCAATTGAGCACAGCTTTCAGATCCAACATCTGTTTTTGGCTTTGATGTGATAACACGTTCGCCTAGCGCATCGTTTTCTCGAGTTCGGCTCCCACATAGAAAACGCTTACCAAGAAACTGCTCACCATAGTCTGGGGGTTGGTTACCTGGGTAAGAGGTTCGGATTACTCGGAAAATTTAAGATCCCGGCGCAGCATGAAATCTGCTTTCCTGGACGTCGTAAAACAAACAACTGTTTTTAACTTGCTCCATTTTAACAGTTTTTTTCCCAACTTTTCTATTCCAGTCATAACGTTTAGGTTATTCGTTAAGTTTCTTTTTCAAATCTATTTGAGTTACTAAATAGCACTGCTGACTTTTCCAAGGAAGTAATGGCACGAGGCAGAAATTCAAAATTCGTCTTTCTGTGTGGAAATTTATCTGTATTTTTGTTTTTTCAGGATCAAAAAGTAGTTAGTCTCTATGTAATTTTTACAGAAAGGAAGGCAGGATTATACGGTGAAATGCGTATATAGTTCGTTCACGAAAAGTAGTCCGATGGTGCCGTTAGAAAATAAGGGGAGCTGACGTCACAAAGGGCATAGCCGATTCCAGCAGAGGGAAGGGTGTCATTTCAGAACTGTTTTTTAGTGAACGTTTGTCTGCGCCAAAAACCAGTTCAGGAGTGGGGGAGTCGAAGTCCTCCTCTCTGCAGTGATCGGCTTGGCCGTTTGTGAAGTCAGCACCCTTTTATTTTCTAACGGTACCATCGGTCTACTTTTGGTGAATGGACTATGGGTCCCTCCCTCCCTAGTTTTTAACCTATCTCTTCTAACTGATAACGTGAAGTGTTTGCGGTGTTCGCTTTTTTCACCCTTCCCTTGCATTGAACCTCATCTTCTGGCATAATGGCAACAGTTGCGAAGAATTCCTTCATATCTTGGTGGAAGAGAAAAAGGAGGGGTGGTAGCAGGCCTGTGGACAGAATTTCAAAAAGGGAGGGGTTTTGACGAAAATGGGGGGGCTTATAACAATTTTTTTCTTATAGAGAATTTATAGTAACGTTGTTCAAATGGGCAGGGGTTAATTCCCAACCCCCACCCCCGCTTACGCACGGACTTGGGTGGAAGGGATTTTACTGTTGAGTTTTTCCATGTCAACTCACACAAGGCATAAACCTCACCATCTCAGATTTTAATAAAATTTTGGCACATTTGTACTATTCGTATAGACTTGTAAAAATACCAAATTTTATTGAGATTGGTCAACTCGTTTTGAAATCACGGATATTTAAATTTTCAAAAATCGACCAAAAAAAGCATGAAGGGCAATTTTTTGAATTGACGTGAAAGCTCTCCTAAATAAGATATACAGCTGGAATATGCGTCATTTTACAGAATTTATCCTACCGTTTCCTACGATATACAACATTATATGGGTTAAGGCAAAAATATTTAATCAAATTAAAAATTAAAAATTAAATTAAAAAATTAAATTTTTAATTTCTCAAAAACTACTTCAAAAATTTTCAAACCAATACCAAAAATAGCTAGTACAGATGTAAATCATCTGACAAAATATAAATATGGGACAGTAATGAGTTCAGTGTTAAAATAATTTAAGGCTGAAGCTCGATTTGTCAGTAATGCATTTTATTCATATGAAAAATTGAAGAATACTAAGATTTGAACTTAGAAATTTTAAAATTTTTTATTTTAAACATGATTACGAATGACATGATTACCAAGCCACCACTTTGCTTCATACATTACAGTTATGTAGCCTGCTACATCTTTTAATTGAAGTTTATCAAGAGATTTCGACACTTGCATTTCCAAAAAATGTGAAGCTTGTACAAAAATTTCAATCCATCCCTTTGTAGTATATTTCAAAGTGTGTGTGAATTGAACATATTAGTTACGCAATCATTTTCAATTGCTTAGAATATAATACGGCTGCTGTTTACACATTTCAAAAGAAACTCTTAAACTTTCTGACAGCAAAATTCCAAAAATTCCCCAAAAGTTTTTTTTCACTTTTCAGATGATTCTGTTTCCCAATACAAAAACAAAAAAACTTTTTAAACCTATACTTTCACGAGGAAGACTTCAAAATTAAAATAGAGTGGTATTTTTCGGCCACAGCACATGAGATAGGGCCTTGTAATGGAGCAAGCGTTTCTGTAAAGAGACTGGCAGCTCGTGCCGGCATAAAAATCGAATACTTCCCCCAGCACAACTTTTTAAGTGGGCAGTGGAGAACATTATCATTGTAAACTTTGCATATTCAACTTAAGAAGATTATGCTGAATCAGAATTGTTCTTGAAGAACCACTTTGATCAAGAAGTGACTATTAAAGGAACACAGCAGCACAATGCCTTCATCCCCAACACCACATCAAAAATGTTAGTGAAAATTTTTTCACAGGCTTACATTTTTTGGAAATGTAAGTGTCGAAATCTTTTGATCGATTTCAATTAAAAAATGTAACAGGCTACGTAACTATAGTGTATGGAGGAAAGTGGTGACTCAGGTAATCATGTCATTTATAATCATGTTTAAAGTAAAAAATTTTAAAAATTACTAAGTGCAAATCTTAGTATTCTTGAATTTTTCACCTGAATAAAATTAGTTACTGACAAATCGAGCTTCAGTCTTAAATTGTTTTAACACTGAACCCATTACCGTCCCATATTTATATTTTGCCAGGTGGTTTACACCTATACCAGATATTCTTGGTATTAATTTGAAAATTTTTAAAAATGTGTTTTTTGAGAAATTAAAAATTTAATATTTAATTTTAAATTTGACTAAATATTTTTTGTCTTAACTCATATGGTGTTGAATATCATAGAAAAGGGTAAGATAAATGCTGTAAAACGACACCTATCCCAGCAGTCCATCTTAATTAGGAGAGCTTCCACGTCAATTCAAATAATTGTCCTTCATGCTTTTTTGGTCGATTTTTGAGAATTTCAAATATCCGTAATTTCAAAACGAGTTGACCAATTTCAATAAAATTTGGTATTTTTACAAGCCTGTATAAATAGTACAAATGTGTCAAATTTCATGAAAATCCGAAATGGTGAGGTAAAATTTTTATTAAAATTGCGTTGATTTGACATGGAATGACCCTGTCGTGGATGTCGTGGTGCCAGGTGTACAGGTATTCTAAACACCAATACTGATTTTCTCAATATTGTTTCTGACTTTCATGAAAATTCCTCAAAAAAATGTAATTTTTATTCAAACTACCAAAATATGCAAAATAATGACTTTTAAATAAAAAAAAGCACTGAGATAACCAAAAGTTCTAAGAAATTTCCGTATCGCGTAAAATTTACATGAAATTTGAAATCCTAAAAAATCTAGCCGTAGTTATTAGCTATTATTGAAAAAAATCAATACTTATTATTGTTAAAATCTGCGTATTATTGGAGTTCGTTTATCGTTAAAAGTACACATTGATTATCATTAAGTAATAACGAAATTAACGTAAAAAGCTGATTTTTAGTTAATTGAATGTTACAAACAAAAATTTTAAATTTAAAACATTTGTTGTGGAAATAAAAGGAACACCAATAATTGATTTGGTCCATATTATAAATAATGTCATGATGTAATCCGAAAAGATAGGGCAAATTATTGCTTATTTATTCAAATCAATCTTTATTGATTGATTGATTAATTGAATGATTGTTGAATACTGACAATAATTCTTCCGTTTACGACGATTTTGGTGGTACAACCCTATCGTTAATACACACCAATGTTCAGTTTATCTGGACCAATGGTCTGAACCCATCATTATGGCCCCGATTTTGATCGCTCGGGGAAACATTTGTCCCCACAACAATTTTACAACAGTCTTTGATATTCTTGGGTTAATAATTTTACAACTCTTCAGAAACTGAAAAACGTTATCATAAAACTGCAGTCAAATTTGATTAATTCGAAGCTGAATGAGATATAAACTTCGTTTAAATTATCCAAGAATTCGAAAAGTTTTAGATGATTAAATTTAAATTCACCTGACGGCGAGATAAATTCGAATGATCTTCGAATCTGAATTGTTAAAATTACGCTGTATAATATAAGCATAAAAATACCAACATTTTTGTAATAATCAACATTTTATTGGAAATTGGTGAATTATTTTTAAAATTGAGAAGTAGATTTTTTGTAAGTCGCAAGCATGTTAAGTAGCTCGCTTAAGTAATTAGGTTGCCGGCCACTAGTCCGGCCTGTTTACAACTTTTTACTTTTTTACAATGCCCGCTTTGTTTGTTATATCTCTGTGTATAATTATTTTCACTGCTATAAACTGTTTATGAACATTTTTATTGTTGCTAATAATAGTGAAAAATAATAAAAGTTGCTTTTTTCTAGTGACAAGAGGACTTCTGAAACTGTTACATTACATACTAAAACAAAAAATACTTAGAAATAAGATAGAAAATTACATACAAAAGGTTAAACACTGGTAAAATAGCAATGAAAAAGATCACTCAAGCTTTCGGACGCATCAGCAGCAGTCCTTCATCAGGAGTGATGTCTGAACTCTGCTATGATCTTTCCAAATGGGTCTTTCTATAACCAAGTCTTTGTCACCATTATGGAATCTCCGGTCTCAAGCGTTGTGGCTAACTTGGTCATGGAGTCATTTGAGGAAACTGCTTTATCTTCACTGAATTTTAACATTAAATTCTGGAAAAGATACGTCGACGACACGTTTGTTGTACTTAAAACTAATACACTCCAAAGCTTCTTCCATTACCTTAATAACTTAAACTCACATATAAAATTCACATACGAAACAGAACAGAACAATAAACTCCCTTTCCTAGACGTTCTTGTACACAGATCTCACGATAACTCAATCTTCACCTCAGTTTACCGTAAACCCACACATACAGACAGATATCTCGATTTTAAATCACATCATCCAACATGCCACAAAGCTTCCATTGTTAAAACATTAAGTCTTAGAGCGAATTCTCACTGCAGTAATGAAACACTTTCAAACACAGAAACAAAACACATACACACGGCACTTAAAAATAATGGATACCCTAAACCAGCAGTTCTTCAACTGTGGGCCGCGGACCCCTGGGGGTCCGTGGAACCCTGTCAAGGAGTCCGCGAGATCCTCCCAGTGCCCCACAAAAGTTCGGAAAAGTACTAAGACACGAGCATTTACTCTTTAATGCTAAAAATAAATTACGAGGGAACGAAAAATTCCTTCCCCAAATGGTGAAAATCAGTGATGAAACGCTAGAAATAAATATGTATGATGCAAATTCCAGGCTTTAAACTTCGAATTAATTTTAGGGGGGGTCCGTGAGGGCAAGTAATCTTTGAAGGGGGTCAGCGGTCTAGGAAAGTTAAAGAACCGCTGCCCTAAACGATTCATTCTCAGAAACTGTAGACCCAATATTACTCCTGATGAAGGACTGCTGCTGATGCGTCCGAAAGCTTGAGTGATCTTTTTCATTGCTATTTTACCAGTGTTTAACCTTTTGTATGTAAAAAATAATAAAATAATAAAATTGAGTAACGATGGTATGCCGAATATTGAGATAGGTCCTACCTTGCGCTGCTATACTGCAGTGACTAGGAATTCAACTCAGTGGTTTTCAAACTGTGTGTCACGGCTTCTTGGGGCGTCACTGGTCTCGGTTAAGGGCATTGCGCCGTTGACTGACAATTTATCTAACAAGTCATATGGAAATATTTATGATTTGTACAATTTTTTATATTTGGGAGTCGTCAACAATTTATGGCAAGTTAAGGGACCAAAAAAATTTGAAAACTTCTGGCTTAACGAGTCTTGACGATAAAGTCCAACATTTCATACTAAAACCTGGTTTTGGCTTAAAATATCAGGAGAAAAGAAAAGCGACTGCTTACTCTTAGGCCGGGCTTAAACCATGAATCCTTGAATTACGATACCAAAGTTTTGATAGCTAAGCCACTGAGTACAACTCTGCATGGTTCTTTTCTCTTATATGTCTTTCTCAAAAGGGTCTCCTTAAGTAATTAAGGAGAGCGTGGAAGAATTAATCATTATAAAAATAGGTCTGACACTCCAGCTCTCCGGCTTTATTTTCTCCTGCTATTATAAGCACACAAAAAAAGTGTTCTAGTATATAAAAAATATACTAGGATAAAAAAATACTAATATAAACCTTTAAAATGGAGTATTTAGTTAGAACTATTAAGCAAAATATTCAGAAGAAGAATAAATTACCTCATCCCCGTCGTCTTCCTTTATATAGCTTGATGTTAACTTGAAGATTTTATATGAAATTGATAAGACAACAATAGAAAGAATTCTTATGCTTCTGAAAGCACAGTTAATTTCTCTATCGAGTCATTCCATGTCAATTCAATACAGGGTATAAACCTCACCATCTCAAATTTTAATGAAATTCGGTGCATTTGTACTATTATTATACACTTGTAAATAATACAAAATTTTATTGAGATCGATCAACTTACAGATATTTGAACTTTTCAAAAGTTAGCCAAAAAAGCATGACGGGTAATTATTTGAATTGATGTGGGCGATCTCCTAATTGAAGCAGAAATCTGGGCTAGGTATCATTTTACAGCATTTATATTACCCTTTCCTATGATATAAAACACTATATGGGTTAAGACAAAAAATATTTAGTCAAAATTAAAATTAAAATTTTAATTTCTGATAAAGTACATTTTTAAAAATTTTCAAATTAATACCAAGAATATCTGGTATAGGTGTAAACCACCTGGCAAAATATAAATATGGGACGGTAATGGGTTCAGTGTTATAATAATTTAAAACTGGAGCCCGATTTGTCAGTAATGCATTTTATTCATATAAAAAATTCAAGAATACTAAGATTGTACTTAGAAATTTTAAAAAATGTTTACTTTAAACATCATTATGAATGACATGTTTACCCGAGCCACCACTTTGGTTCATACATTACAGTCATATAGCCTGTTGCATTTTTTAATTTAAGTTGATCAAGAGATTTCAACACTTGTATTTGCAAAAAATGTGAAGCCTGTGAAAAACTTTCAATCCATCCGTTTGTAATATATTTCAAAGGTGTGTGGGGGGGGGAATCGAAGTTGAACATATTAGTTACATAATCATTATTATTATTGGAATATAATACGGCTGCTGTTTACACATTTCAAAAGAAACTCTTAAACTTTCTGACAGCAAAATTCCAAAAATTTCCCAAAAGTTTTTTTAATTTCAGATGGTTCTGCTGCCCAATACAGAAATTAAAAAAAAAAACTTTATAAACCTATGCTTTCACGAGGAAAACTTCAAAATTCAAGCATAGTGGTACTTTTCGACCACAATATATGAGAAAGGGCCTTTCGATGGAGTAAGGTGTTCTATAAAGAAACTGGCAGTTCGTGAAGTTTACAAAGACAGCACGAAAATCGAATACTTCCCCCAGCACAACTTTTTAAGTGGGCAGTGGAGAACATTATCATTGTAAACTTTGCATACTCAACTCAAGAAGACTATGCTGAATCAGAATTGTTCTTGAAGAACCACTTTGATCAAGAAGTGACTATTAAGGAATACAGAAATACAATGCGTTCATCCCCAACACCACATCAAAAATATTAGTGAACATTTTTTCACAGGCTTCTCATATTTTGGAAATGCAAGTGTCGAAATCTCTTAATCAATTAAAAAATGTAACAGGCTGCATAACTGTGGTGTATGAAGGAAAGTGGTATCTCGAGTAATCATATGAGTCATAGTCATGTTTAAAGTAAAAAATTTTAAAAATTACTAAGTGCAAATCTTAGTATTCTTGAATTTTTCACCTAAATAAATGCATTACTGACAAATCGAGCTTCAGTCTTAAATTGTTTTAACACTGAACACATTACCGCCCAATATTTATATTTTGTCGGGTTATTTACACCTGTGCTAGCTATTATAGGTAATAATTTGAACATTTTTAAAAAATTTACTATTTGAGAAATTGACAATTTAATTTTTAATTTTAAATTTGACTAAATATTTTTTGTCTTAACCCATATAATGTTGTATATCGTAGGAAACGGTAGGATAAATGCTGTAAAATGACGCATATTCCAGCTGTATATCTCAATTAGGAGAGCTTTCACATCAATTCAAAAAATTGCCCTTCATGCTTTTTTTGGTCGATTTTTGAAAACTTTAAATATCCATAATTCCAAAACGAGTTGACCAAACTCAATAAAATTTGGTATTTTTACAAGTCCATACAAATGAGCCAAATTTCATGAAAATCTGAGATGGTGAGGTAAATTTTTTACTAAAATTGTATTTGACACGGAATGACTGTATCCTGCTATAGAACTAGTCCGAAAAGCGAAGAAAGCAATAAATTTCGTTTAATTTTTGCTTTTCGCAAAGAAATGCTGATACATTATTTTTAATCAAAATTCAGCTGATATTAAAGTTGTATTATGAAGTTTTTTTAATTCTCCTTCACATTTTATTTTGAATAGCTATAGAACCGAAGAAATACGGAATCTAAAATTTGATCTACCAGAATTTTTGTTTTCTCATGTCTTTCAATATTTAAACTGATGCTCAAAGGGTAAAGAATAATCTTAAAAGCCATACGCGATTCATAGTATGTAGAAAAAATTTTAACAAAATTCTTCAAACATGCAAATATCAAATCATGCAAAATCCACTTCCTCACGAACTGATTCAGTCTTGTAAATAACATGATGAATCGCCGTGAGAGCCACATAATTGCTAAGTTGTACCAATATTATAGGAAGTGTACCTGGCGCATTTCGTTTTCCACTGCTCCTGCTCCCATCTGAAGAGTTCATGAAAGTTGGATACTCTAATGATTGTATTCCATTTGGGAATTTTCCAATTATGTAATACTAAACCTTTTTAACTCATAATATATTTTCCTATCAGCTCGCAAATTAAGTTTGCTTTTGTAGATAAACTTTCAATACTGAATGTAATTTATAATAGATTGAATTATTTGATAATGATAATAACAATCAACCTCAATCATACATAGTATCAAACATACATGCAATTAATGGATTTACATAAATTATTTATAGCTGGTAACAGACGCGAAAATAATTGCTTTCTAGTGTTACAAACAAAAGTACAATTCACAATGCATTTATTGCATATAATAAGAAGAAATATTCAGAAAACACTCAATAGCATTTCGACCAGTCAGGCGCTGGTCTTCATCAGGAGACAAAACGTCATAAACACGAGGTGTGTTACTATTCTTCGGAGTTGTTATTTTACGAGTTGCTACGGTCAGTGTTCTGAGGCTCTGTCCCTGATAGTGTCTCCGGTAATAGGGAGCAGCACAGTAGCTAGATGATACTGTGCCCCTGGCAGAACCGTCCAGATCACGCCCCACTACCCGCGGACATATTCTCCCCTGTGAATTATTTAAGCCGATTTTACGTCCTCCCTCCCTCCCTCTCTCTCTCTCCATCGCCTGCGCCGCTGGCGTGGGCCTCCCACGCCAGCCCCTAGCTATGGCCCTGGTAGAGAGATCCACACACAGCTGAGAAATGGCGTAGATTGATGATCATTTACTCTAGTGGAAAACGCTATAGTTGACTTGTATTTTGATTTGTAATTTTTATTTTGATCAGTACGTCAATAATCATATTTTCATAAGTTATGATGGTTAGGTTGAAAAATGGAAGAGAGTAAAAAGCATTAGCTTGTTGCGGGACTCTCTTTCGGAGTAACGAACTGAATATAAGTGAATTAACTGACGTTGTTATAAAAGTGAATCAAAGAAAGGCATTACTCTAGATTTGTAAGTTTCTTCGATAATAAAACATCATCAGAATATTTTAGTATAAATTTTTATCAGACAAGTGGGTTGACTTAGTGATTTAATCCAAGGCAAAACAATACAATATTTCACAAGGAGATTTCATACCAACAGTTATTTCGACACTGGCGTAAGGTTTAAAAAACACGACGTTTCGGGAGCCAACTGCTCCCTTTGTCAAGCAAGTTCAGAATTCCGCCTTCACTTGACAAGCCAGTGTCGAAATAACTGTTGTAAGCTAAGACCGGAATTTTTGATAAAAATTCTTCCATATACAAATAACCAATATCGCGCTACCATTAAGTTGCTAACTAAAGGGAAATATGAACACATGCATATAATGAAATTTTAAACTGTGCCAAATTTGCATAAAAGTTTATAAATCTCAGTATGCGTGTGATAAATTTGCGACGTTACTGAAAATTTCATATGACATTTTTTATTTAACCAAATAAAATTTAAAAGTTATTTTTAGAAAGGTGTCTAACAAATGAAATTAGGATGAAATCTCATTAATGCAGATAGGCCGCCGATTTTTATCCATCCATAAGGAAGTCCGCATTAACTATACGCGGAAGGCAAATTTCAGTAGCTAAAACTTCAGGCTATTCAGCAATAACTAATATAATAATGCGGCACACTACGCAAATAAATAAATTATTAAAACAAAATAGAGTATCATGAAAGAATATTCCAGAAAATTTTACAACGAAACAAAAGATTAGTACTTACATACAGTAGGAACTTATTTATTTTTACTTAATGCCGAAAAAAAATCCACGTCACACTAGTTAATTTTGATTAAAAAATCTGTAATCGTTCTTTGGAAAAGTGAGAGAGAGAGAGAGATCTTTTTTCCAACAACTTTGATTTTTTTGAAAATGACACATGAAAATGACGACATGAAAATGAAAATTTGGGAGGTCGATTTTAAAAAACAGGAGACTACACCTAAGAAAAATCATGCTATCTTCGATATCTCCTGAAGTTCTTTCTCGAAAAAGGCGATTTTTTTTCTTTGCGCAAAATACTTTTGTCCGCATTATCCGGTGAGCCACACGCATTAAGCGAACTCTTGAATATTGAATGTACATACGCCTCAGATGGGGAAAGAGAAATTGTCCACACTAACGAGAGAGGTCCGTCTTAAGCGAAGCCGCATTAATGAGATTTCGCTGTATCATTAAAAAAGTTTAAATTTGCTAAGGGGTTTTATTTAATATGGGTGCAAACTGCAAAGAGTGCATTGCGGATTTTTAAGAAAGTTTATTTTTCTTAAAATTCGCTACATACAGAAAATATGCATTATGAATTTAATAGAATCCTACCACTAAAAACAAAATTTTTCATTCTTTACAAGAACAAACTAATCTTTTCTCCTTTCGTTTTGTACTTTGAAGTTGGGCATGTCCTACCAAAAAGTGCTTCAGAAATTATAAGGTGTCTATTACATTTGTAGTCCTTTTTAACTTTCTAATTTTCGAATAGTATATCGTCCTTATAATGTAAGTTGATCAACATATTACGGTATAACTAAAACTAATTATCTTTCATTATACATTCAATGTGTAGCTTGAAATACATGTTCTATATACTTACATTACATTCCAAATACGATAAATGTGTAACAAAAATTAAAGTATCACAATTAAGCCTTAGGAAATCATCCATCCTCCTACACACTACTACATTACCCCAGAACAGGGTAGTTTAACTTTCCATATCAAGAGGGCTGCAAAAGTACTTCGACACAAAACCCGCGGGCCTCACATAGAATTGAATGTCCATAGCGTAACTTAAAGTGTTCGCAATGTATTTAATATCCTTTAATGTGCACAATTATTATTCATAATTAACTGTAATATTGTGCATCAAGAACGTTTTAAACTTTTTTAATTCTAATTTTAATAAACCAAAATATGTTTAATGTGCCCACAAAGAAAATTTACATGAATAATAAAAAATGCAAGAGAGGTAAAATGGATGTACTGCGTTTATATAGTTTGCATTCTCTTTGTCAACTTATAGCGAAGTTGCCCAATTGAATTGAAATTTATACTCTATAAGTCCTTTTTAAATATCTTTAAGGAGAACTTTACAACTTAAATTTACAAAGTACATATAAAAGCAATGCCGGCAAACGAATATTACGTATTTAATTATTTTTCAAAGGATATAGGTATTTACTTTTGACGAATCTATCGTTAAAAATGCGTATTTTATATTAATGTAAATTGATTCTTCTTTGAAGATGTATGTGTGCGTTGCGTTAAAAATTTTGAAATAACTTTGCTTAATAAAAAAACTTAAGAATATCATCGAATTAGAAGTACTAGCAATTCGAAGAATTTACTAGGAATTTAGCTTTAAATCCAAGGTTTAATTTCAGAAATTGTTTAAAAGTTTGTTTACGTGGATTTTTTGAAAATTCTTTTTCCGGAGTTGGTTTTTTTTATTATTATAAACAGGCGGGAGGAACGACCGACTGCTTGCTCCGCCCTGGCACCACTCCTGAAATGTGTATTAGCAATGGCGCCGACTCTAGTACAACATCGTCGAAGTGGTTGTTTCTATGCCAAATTTCAGGTGACTAAATAGTTCTGTGACAATGGAAATGCGGTTTTACGCATTTTCTTTGCTATGAGTCAGTTATTTTATGAACATTATTTCCTCGTATAAGAGAGCTGAAAAAGTAAATTTTAATTTGCGCTTGGTTTGTCTCCAAATAGCTAGCGCCCTGAGCTAGTAGCACTATACGTCCACGTACATTGAACCCAAAATATTCACGGCAGTATAAAGTAAATATGAGAAATTAGATAAAAAAATAATGATCACGTACATAAGAAATTATAGATGCCCACATTAAAATTGAGTATAATGCTTCAATTAGAAACTCCATTAATGAGCATACGTTTCTATGATAAAAATTTTATATATTTTTCTGAATAGATTCACTAGTAGTTTTTGCGCAATACTGGTAATACTGTTAGTTGTTCCATCGTTTATATACTTCATGGAATAGCCCCTTGCAGACTAGATTGCAGATGCAAGATTAGATAGTAAAAAAATCTGCACTGTTAGTACAACTATTTTTTTATAGATGTTTATGTAAGATACCGTTTCTCTTCTCAGGGATAACACAATTGCCAACTGGTCAACACATAAAACCACGGGCATATTTCTATAATCGTTTTGGGGATTAAAATGGCTGTTATTTTACGAGTTGCTACTGAGAGTGTTCTGGGTCTCTATCCCTGGTATTGTCTCCGGTAGTAGGAAGCAGCACCGTAGCTAGATGATACTGTGCTCCTGGCAGAACCGTCCAGATTACGCCCCCTACCCACGGACATATTCTCCCCTGTGAATTAGCTAAGCCGATTTTACTCCCTCCCTCCATCGCCTGCGCCTCTGGTGTGGGCCTTCCACGCCAATCCCTAGCTACAGCCCTGGTAGGGAGATCCACACGCGCGGCTGAGAAATGGCGTAGATTTATGACCATTTACTATAGTGAAAAATACCATAGTTGACTTGTATTTTTATTTGTAATTTCGATTTTGACACCCACATTTAAGCTCGAACTAGAGCTTTTTATAAAGAAAAAATAAAAAGAGACTCCGGGCTAGGATGGCACCTTTTTTTCTTCTTTATAAAAAGCTCTAGTTTGAGTTTAAATATGGGTGTCAAAACTGTTATCTATACGCTCGTAAAAGTTTTCATACGCACATTTCCCGATAATTCTAGTTCTACTTCAAATTACCGTAAACTAACACATACAGACCAATGTCTCCAGTGGCAGATTTATGAAATTTCTGCCCCTAACGTAAGTGTAGGCTGTATTACCGTCCCCTCTCCCCTTTCCTTAGGAAGAAAGGTCGATTTGAAAAAAATCTCACACACACACACACACACACACACAGAGAGAGACAGACAGGCAGACAGACAGACAGAGGTGGCGAAGTGGCCCAGTGGTATAAGCGCAAACCTACTAACCAGGAGGTGTTTGCTAGAGACATGGGTTCAATCCCCAGTATGGAAAAAAAAGTAAAAAAAAAAGAAAAAAGCCAGCGTTACTACGCTCGTGGAACCACAACTCCCTACAGGAAATACACACCGCCATATACTGTGCAGCAGTAGCGGCATCACGCGCCAATGGGTATGAAGTACGCAACGAAGGCCGAAGTAACAGAGGAAACAAAGCCCAACCACCATGGCAAGTGAGACTGCAAAAAAGAATAGAAGAGCTCCGCAGCAGCATAGGGCGAATAACCCAGTACATGCAGGGAAATAGGAGTAAGAAATTAGTGAGGAAAGTGAAGATGGCCCTTAAGAGAAATAGGATTCATACAAGACACGAAGAGCCCAATAAACACATCAGCGAATATCTGGATACCCTCAAACAAAAACTGGGTGTATACGCCAGAAGACTCCGAAGATACAAAGACTATACCAACAAAAAACAACAGAACATGCAATTCCAAGCAAACCAGAAGGCCTTCTACAGGAAGCTTCGAGAGACCCCAGCGAACAAAGACAAGTACGAAGCCCCAAAGCCAGCAGAAATAGAGACCTTCTGGAAGACACTATGGTCCAATGAAGTACAGCACAAAAGCGCCCCCTGGATTCAGCAAGAAATGGAGGCTACGAGAGGAATAGAGGAGATGGAGTACACGGGCATCTGTATAGGAAAATAAAAGTGGTTAAATTGTATTGCGCTTAATCATTATACCAAGCAAAATCCATATTTTCCTCTTTATATCCGGAAATTCCTAAATGCGGGCTCGTTTAAGCGGGTCCTACTGTATTTTAGATTTCTCCCGCCAAAATCCCTCTCTGGATCCGCCTCTGCTTAAAGTCTCAGTTGGCAAGGACTTAAACCTGAAAGCTAGTTTTACGACTGAAGCTCTCTCTAGCATTAAAGAGCACTCAAAGAAAAAAAAATAGTTCGGTAATTGATTTATATTCTTAGAAACTGCATACCTACCCAATAACACACGATTTAATGTCCACCATTCCTTATTTTTAAGGTATTTTTGAAGAGACCTCTCACATATTCAAGGAAATAGTATTAAAACATACTACTCCACAGTCATAACACTTCCCGAACAACTTACAGAAGTTAAAAACGCCTTGAGCCGTAAAACCAGAAACAAAAACAGAAATTAAAAACGCCTTGAGCCGTAAAACCACAAACAGAAGTTAAAAACGCAGTTCCCTGGGTCTTTTCGGCTTAACCGGCGCCGTATACGAAATTTCATGTGAAGACTGCCGCAGGCAATACGTAGAAAAAACGCAACGAATCGTTAAAATTAGAAGGAAAGAGCACTTGCGAAAGGAAATGTATACAGTGAAGTATGTATATAAAGACACTACTTATATAACAATAAACCTCTAATGATATTTACAGCGGTTCCAGCAGATTTCCTATAGCAATAAAATTTATTGAACTCGTCTATAGCCATAATTTGTTTTGAGTGAACCGGTATATAACGAAAATTTTGCGCTTTTTAAACTTTGACTACATGTTGTGTCCAAGACTTTTTAAAGCATTATAAACTTTGAAATCCATTGATCTTGAAGAATATTGTGCACACAAAATTTGGTTCAACTTTGTGTATGAAGATAAACTGTTTATAAAGGTATCTTTTCCAGGATCCTAGAATATCATCATAAACAGAATATATATTTGAGAGAATAACCTTAAATTTTTGAAGAACATACACTATGACTAGAATATCATCATAAACAGAATATATATTTGAGAGAATAACCTTAAATTTTTGAAGAACATACACTATGACACGGACACAAACCCAACTTAAACTCCACCAAGATATCACACCGCCACATTACAATAAGAAATAGTTCACTCTTCCCAGAAAAAAACCCCTGGAAGTCGTACAAATTACATACAAAAAGACATTTGCACAATCACTTCCAGGGACAACTCTTCCATTGAAAATTCTTAAAAATTATCAGGAAATTCCCTATGGTAACGTTTTCTCCTCATTGTGTTTTTTTTCTCCATTGTAGGGTTTTCTATTCGGCGGAACTAAACTGGAAATGGGTTTTCTGAAAATACAAAATTTAAAAAGAGGCAGGGAAACTCCACACAGACATCATTCCTGATGAAGGACTGCTGCTGATGCGTCCGAAAGCTTGAGTGATCCGTTTCGTTTATCATTTTACCAGTGTCTTTAACTTTTCACGTATACAAGCTGTATAACTGATACTCGAAATAATTGCCAACAAATATACAGCTACCATAATTATTTTTAAGTACCTGTTCGGCATCATTATAATCCTACAATTTTATATTAAAAAGTCTTGAAACGAGATTTGGGAGAACTGTGTATTTAGCATTCTGGCCACAATTAAAAAACGTAAGTTGATAAGATTACGGCCTAGTAAATATAATTTACTTAACAGCATGCTCGTATCAGAGGGGGACCTTAGGAACCGGTCGCCCCCAAACTAAATTTTTAATGGGACTTGGCTACGGCCTTGCATGCTATGATTGTATCAATACATGCTGTAAAATTTTTACCCACCCCCCACAATTAAATCCTGGTCGCGGCCTTGCTTAACAGTACTATATTGACATGAAGAATAATTTTAAACTTTAGTTAATTAAAAACCTGCATTGTGTAAAACAAATACTGGCGAGCCAGTACACAACAAGGGGGTTGAAGGTTAAATCCCCTCTCATTTGGACAATATTATTAGAAATTATTTATATCAGAAAATAAATTCTATGGAAGTCCCCCAATTTTCGTCCAAAACGCTCTCCATTTTTAAATCCTATTCACGGACCTGAATAATGGTCGGGATGTGTATCTATGGGCCATTTACCTTTAAGCAAAGAAATTGTAATGAAATTTTTTTCCGCTATTGATGAAAATAATTTGGAGTGTGATTTCCGCTATTGTTACATGGAAAACGGCTTCATATATTACTCTATCCACATCTTCATTATCAGGATATTATCTGCACTTTGGCGTTAGGCTCTCCTGTGTGGCACAAAAGGAATGTTATCTTTCTCGCCTCCCTCAAAATTAAAAACCATTATGGAGTTGAAACTACGTTTAGTAAGAGAAGGTTTATCATGCTTTTTTTTGTTTTTGTTTTTGTTTCTTTTTGGACAAGGTGCTCATTATATCATCCATCTTCAAAAAAATTAGGTGACAATACATCGACAGGCATTGTCGGTCGACTTCTAATTAGTAATTGGAAAGAAGACCGGCATCTAATAACCAGAACATAAATGAAACTTAGGCAAGCTTAACGATAAATACAGGCTAGGCTTGGTTAAATTAGAGGTGAGGCTGGCGAAAATGAGCGGGCGCGGGTGCGTAATTACACAGTTGTGGCATTATAACCCATGCCAAAACTTAATTTATAATCTCGACTTCAACGCTGTCTCATACTACTCTCGACGACCTGGCATGTTGTTTTATTGCTAAGTTATAAAACATTAATGACTTGAAATTCTATTGCTTTAAATTGCATTTCAAACGTAATAGATAGTTTCATGTATTTGTGGAATTCCTTTGTTCTTTCAGAAGAAAGCGCCCGCCTTTCCGTTTTTAAATAGACCTTCAAGAAACAAACTGCTTCTCAACCATGGATGGGTCTTGAGTAAGGACAAAAACAGCAAAAAAAAAAGTTCACTGATCTTTTGCCCGATTTGAAAATATTTTTTTTTCTGAGAATTTCTACGCCATTAATTTTTTTTTTTTAAATTTGAGGCTAATTATTTAAATAATTAGTCTCCACGTCCTTGTTTTAATTGTATCGAAATAAGCCATCGTCTTTGGAGATGTGAAACAAGTCGAATTTTTTTTTCAGTATATATATGACAATGTATGGATATATAAATAGGGGGCATTCACTAAAATAACCACTGAAAATCGATTTTTTAGAAACTCTGACATTTTTTTAGATTTACGTGTCCCTCTTATTTTAGTTCTATGAGAATTGTTTAACATAAAAATAGATCACGCTTTTGTTACAGAGAATTTGTATTTTAATTATAATTCAATAGCATGTTTATAATATTTAAAATTTGCTCCAACTAAATAAAATTGTTACATTTTATTTATGCCAAAAGTTATTTTTGGCCAGAACACAAAAGAACACCCACCATTTAAATACAACCATAATTTAGTACAAATGAAAAAAAAACTATGACTCAATCAGATCCTCAGTAATGGATCAGTATCATTAAAAATAACATAATATTAAGGTCCAATTATTTCAAATAGAGAATTCACGTTAATTATCATTACATCAATTTTTGGTTTGATGAAATTCATTCGATAAAAAGATTTTAATATAAATATTAGGACGGAATCTCACCCTTATGAATTTCGAACTTATTTATTTCAAAATTAGTTAAAATATAATGTAATTATTCGAAGCTGTGAGGTGTGGGGGGAAAATATATATAACCAGTATTCTTTGGAGATGTACACGCTACCACTCTTTGCTAAAATACGTAAAATTGACTGATGAATTTAGAATGGAGAATTTTCAATTTTTGCTTTTCTCAAAACTTCAAGAACTGAAGAAGTAAGGGGCTAGTAATGGGTTTGAAGAATATGCAAATATTCTTCGCATCTTTAAGTTAAACAAGTTTTTATGTGAATAATCGTTAGATGAGATATTAAAATTATGATTGCCTTCAGAAATAAGTAAGGGGGGTCAAGCCTCCCAGTGGATATCAAAACATATTATCTTCTCTAAAGCCGCATCACATGATTTCCTTTACAGCTACCTGACCCCTTCCATAACTTTTTAATACTTTTAAATACTTTACTGCTTTTCCATAACTTTTTAACTGCTACGCATCCCGAGGGGAGGGTGTTAAACAAGCTTTTATGTAAACTATCAGTGGATGGAATTCATATTTTACGTATTTCTATAAACATACATATTTTTCCCATATTTATATATTTATAACTTATATGATATGTACTCAATTAAACAAGTTTTTATGGAAATCGGCAGACGAGATACCAAAATTCTGATATATTCCCAAAAAGTAAGTGAGAAGGGAACATTCAAAAAAGAATAAGTGTTTTAGAATGCATTTTGGTATTAAAAATATTCAATATCGATTACGTAATGTGCATTAAACTGAGGTCTAGAAAATTTAGTTCTATATAAACTATATTTATATATTTATAAAAGAAGCTAATATGTAATCTGTTCGTATATTTGTAATTATAATTGACTATTTCAGTGCCGAGTCGCGATTCTTTGTGACGACACGACGAGAGCTCTTGTACTCGTCTCCAACAAAATACAGTACACTGTTGCTAATCCGTCCATCCTTTGCACAGAGGAGTCCGGATTAGCGAGAGTGTCTAATTATTGAGAGAGGACATGAAAAACTTTAATTCTTTATTAAGTCTCACGCTCGTGACATCACGTGGAAGCGTAACTTCGCTCCTTTTACGTCAGAGCCGTAGGCCGGATTTTCAAGGACGCAATTATCAAGTGTTTACTGTAGTAACTTATACCACAGTATAAATATTAACTCTAAGAATAATTAATACTGTCAGAATAAAATTTGAAATTTCTAATGTGATAATTTCTAGGATGCTACAAATGAGATTGATTGATTGTTTGGCTTTTTTATGGCGCAAGAGCATCTGGGCTATACTGCGCCTACAAATGAGGACTGGCGGTGACTCATTGAAGATTCATTTTTTTCCCATTTTGACTTGGAGTTTGAAAATTGTAAATTCCCCTCCTAACGAAATAACGATCTTTTTTTTCCTAAAAAGCGTTCTTTAAATGTTTAATTCAATTTCTTTTTTTATAATTTTTTAATAAATGCCAGCGGAATAATATTTAAATTAATTGGTACATTAGCGCTTAAATTCAGAACAAAAATCAAGATACTACTTTTGACTCATCGGCCATAGCTCTTACGCAATTTAAAAATTATCACATGTGTAAAATCCCTTCCTTCGTTAATAAAAGTTTCTTTATCCGTCCTTGAATGTACGATACACTATGCTCAGACGATGTAAAATATAAAAATACACATAATCGCAGTTAAATCTATATCATCATCAGCAACCATTTTCAATCCACTGCAGGATGGCAGTCTCTCTTATCACACATACGCGAAGTATGGCTAAAGAAATGCAGAGGAATCAACCTTAATCTTACCATGTTGGCAAGATGTGAAGAACCTACAGTTTACGGAGTGTTACGAACCTCAGACACCACAGTTCTGTGTCATGATGTGGGTTATTTTTTGTCACCCTCCTACGAAATGACCGCTACCGAGGCTGCTTCAAAGCGGCGTTCTGTCAAGATCGGGTATTCTTCTTAGCGAAGAATGCCTGCGAGATATTTATGTATTTATTTATTTATCTAACTGCGATTGTCTTTCATATTACATTTTTTATCATCAGCGAAACAAACATGAACAGAAACATAAATATTTTTCTTTTTGAATCATAAGTTCTTTTTACTCCTAAGATATTCAATACGGTGATTTTAAACATGCTTATTGTAATTACTTAATGAATTTTGAAAATAAGATAAAATTAGGCAAATGTTTTATACCAATAGTTGTATTTCACAGAACTTTTGGAACTATGCATCAAATCTCTTCAACTTACAATACTGTCTTTTCTTCGTATTTCTGTGGTTTATGCTTTTACTTGTATGTTATCTTTTCATTTTGAGCCCTGGTATATTTCTGAAGGTTTAATTTTTTAGATTTTTGAAGGTTTGATGAATCATTCTCGTTCAGCTAGAAAATTTTATTAACCTTTTCTATAAAAGTTCTTCAGCTAGCTAATAGAACTAAGATGGAAATTGTCCGCCAATGTGTCAGAAACCGGTACTATAATTGGGGCATATCATTAGCGCATTCACGTTCTTAGAAACTAGCCACGAACTAACATTTTCGAAGACCAGTACTGGTCTGCAGACTACTACTTCTTTACAGGACAAAGTTCATTGGTGTTATAAAAAAAAATTTCCAACTCCTGCTTTAAAAGCAACCAAAAATACATAAAATTCAGCGAGAAAATGGAAGTTGCAGCATAACGATGATGTTTTAACAGTCTTAAGAAAAATAACCTATACCTGCTCAGAGACTGATTTAGATCATATGGCGCCCGCTGCGAGCCCAAAATTTGCCCCCTTCCCCTTGCTAAATATTAATTATTTTCAAAATAATTCCTTTTGTGGCGCTTATGTGATGATAATAATAAGTGCTTTGATGATTAAATTGGATTTGGCTTTGTCTGTTCTCTAGGGTCGGTAGGCCGTTTTGTCGGCTCTCCTTGACTTGACGTCCGGTGGAACGGCAACGGTCGCACCTCCCTTAATCCGTTACTGCACATGCCACTGATCCACTTAGGTGATTTTTTTGGGGGGAAAAGTACAATTATCTACGGAATGAGCACAGCACTTCTTTCTCACCAAATCTTTCATCTTAATTTTTTCTCAGTTGTTCCGAATTTGCCAATAAACTATTGTTCAATTAGAGAAAAATTATGCACTATTATTTTGCCATCTATTATATTTATGATATGGATAGATAATCATAGTCAACTATTATTTGCCTGTGATAGATGAAGGTCTCTGCACACGGCTATCCTGAACAATTCGTTTCTTTTCACCCCAACCTGTTTTCTTATTTCATCCACCCATCTAGTTTGAGGACGTTTTCTAGGTCTTCGGTGGTCTCTTGGAATCCAGTTCAGAATTTCTGTTGTCCATCGTTGATCAGTTCTTCTTGCAATATGCCCAGCCCATCGCCATTTCAGCCCTTTTACTTTAACAATGATGCCACCTACTCTTGTTTTCTCTTTTACCAAAATATTTCTTTTCCGATCCCTCCTTGTTATTTTAAATATGCACCTTTTCTTGCTATTTTAGGTTGTTTACAATTCGAGTGTTGCTGTTTTTGTTAGACTCCATGTCTCTGATCCATAAGAGAGGACTGGCAATACACACTGGTTGAAGACTTTTCATTTTTAGACACAAAGGCAATTTTCCCTTCGAAATGGACATATATATTAGTACCATTTTTTTTCGTAAATATTGGACAATATATAGTACGATAACTCACATTTTCATACTCTTATTATAATATTATATTACTTTGATAATTAGTAAAATAGTACAAAAAGGATGGAAGAAAAGTACAAGACATTTCCCTATCTAATATCTCTTCCCATCAGGGTGCAATAGTAGATATCACAGCAAGAAACGGGTATTAGATATCATTTTCTAACGTGATTAGTAGATTTCCGATTCCTAATACAGGTTCTTGCGAATATAAGCAATAAGTTATGATGCTGCTTTAAATCCGAATACGAGAGGCGAAAATATCTAAGAAAATTTTTACTTTTTCTTTTGAATGAGAGTATGTATGTAATAACTCCCGTGAAAATTAAATGATAAACCTAAGAAAAATGAGTCAGGGCAAGTTATTGATTATGTTAATTGCGCTTTAAAAGTATTATGGAGGAAACGATCACAAGTAGAGTGAAACTTGGTTACAAAGAAAACTGATATAGCGCATTCACAACTATAACGAACTTATGATTTCAGTTAGTTTTATTTAATGTTTTATATATATATATAACGCATATTTTTTATTCTTTTTAATTTCATTTTATATCAAAAGATTTTAGGATTATACTTTTGTAAAACTTTTATAAAATTTAATAAACACTTAAAGAGTAAACTTCAGATTTTAATAGCATTAAGATTTTTCTCTCACTGAAAACGAAAAGCATTTTTACTGCTATTCTGCAGTCCTGGGAAATTGAAAACTTATATAATTGTCAAGTTAAAGTAGCACAAGGTGCTGCATTCAATATTAAACTCTTTTATAAACTTCGAAAATAATAGTTGTCGATTGAGTACATTGATTTATAAATCATGAATATTAAATATTGACGCTTACATACAAATTTTGATAATTGGTTATGATGGATAACAGCTTATAGCGAAGAAAATCTTCCAGTCATTTGCTTTTCGTTATAACAGAGTCCTACTGTATAATTGAAAAACGGGCATTTTCAAATATTTTTTCTAAAACTAATGTTTTTGATGAATTCGTTCATCCTGTGCATCAAAAACTGCAAGGAATTTTTGTTTGTTTCATATTGTTCTAAACCGAGATTATTAAAATATGAAAATAAAATTAATAAATAAATTATCTCTATTTTCAAACGCAGTGGATAATTACTTAATGTTAGAAAAAATTTCAAGCCCGTACGAAAAACCGTTTGTTAGAGAAATATTCGCACAGAGAGAGAGAGAGAGAGAAACGAGTTGTTCAAAAAGCAAACACTTGCACTATTTCTATTTTTGTCATAAAATAATGATTCGGGTTGTGTGAACATATTTACAAAAGATTATATCGAAATTTTATTGATCCACAGATGGAAACTATTGAAAAAGGGGCTAAACTATAATCACATAGGCCTCTAGCGAGTTGTATAAGACTCCGCTTTGGACATTCCCGAGAGATGAAAGCACAAACACGCATAATAATTTGTTTTAAATGCTGCAGCGAGAACACGTATGGACTTCAAATAGTTTCATCTACCTTGGATTTTAACGTATGGCTATCTGAACCATGACCATCAAAGAGAAATATTTTTCTAAAATTGTGACAACTTTCAAATGAGCTTGTTTTTCGAACGCGCTCTGTAGTTGTTTGTCCGGTAATACTTCGTTCTAACAAGACAAATGGGGAGGGCATTCAAGTAATGGGTTATTTTCCCTTGTACTTGATTTAGCTGCTTGGATTTTCTCTTGTGACGTGTCATTATTGCGATTTTTGATAATAATTATCGTCAATGAAGATGGAAATACCAGTGACTTTTTTTTTTGGCTTCCTTATGACCAAGCTTTCCTGACAAGGTCACAAAACATTCCCTTTGACTTTCTTTTTTACTACGAGAAATCCAGGGATGCACTTGATTGGTAGACCAGGGGCAGATGTTTTTTCGTTGACCTTGAAGAACTTGGACAAACGTCCAACCAACTTTTTTACTTTCGTCTTGCCATTAAAATGTGGCATGCCGGGACCTGTTCTGAAGCGGAAAATTATTTATTCCGATCGCCGCGGCGCGGCCGCCATCATTATTTATCATTGTGAGAAATAGGGCCTCCCCGCCTCGGAGAGAGAAGGAACTTTAATGTTTATCAGTAATTCGCAACTAGTTTAGCACATCCGTGACCCAAGGTGGTGAAAGAAAACAAGTCAAGAAATAAGCACGAATCTCAATCATTGTAGAAAATTAAAAATATTACACTAATGTTATTAAACACATATTGTATAAAAATGTTCTTCCTGATAAGTATTATATAGTAATTTTTTATAGGATATTTGAATCGAGAGTGTGAGCTCCACTGGCGTACGCACGGGGGGCGGGGTGTTGATGGGGGTTGTAACCCCCCATTGCAATGAAATTTTGTATATTTAACATAGGAATATGTGAGTTGTAGCTCTGTAATCCTCCTATTGAGCCTATAACCCCTTCCCTTATGAACTTTCTGCATACATCTATGGTGTACTGTGTTTCTATTACAATAAAAACACAGTAGTTCACTTTGCAGGCTTCCTTGACAGTTGCCACTTAGAATAGGAAGAATCACAAACTTAGCTAATAATTATACAATAATTTTTGCCACCCACGTATTAATTACAGCTCAAACTAGAGCTTATGTAATTTTGGAGAAAAAGAGACGCTTTCCCCATCCTGGATTCGAACCAGGGTCCCTCCGTTTAGCCCGGAGTGTCTTGGACCGCTAGACGAATGAGGACAGGAAACAACGCTCTCTTTCTCCGTATGTAAAGGTGTTAAGGTATTATTACCCTCCGCAGGGATAACACAATTGCCAAATATGGTCAACACAAGAAAGCCTCCGGGGCGAGATTTTTGTGAGTTTTCGTGGGGGAATTTATTATACAATAATTTTTGCCACCCACGTATTAATTACAGCTCAAACTAGAGCTTATGTAAAAATAAACAATTTGGCATGGTGGCAAGTTTAGATAATTATTACCTAAGTTGGTGATTCTTCATATTCTAAGTGGCAACAGTTAAGAAAGCCTGCGAAGTGAACATGGTGTTTCTATTGTGGGAGCTCGCAATAATACTTGCTTTGATGAAGTTGGTTTGTACACGAAAAGTGCATAACCAACTAATAAATTAGTCAGTCATAGATCTCATTCTTCTGCAAATTTATCCGATTTCGTTTTTAAAAAAACACGTATACTGAAAAATATTTTCCATTTTATATAGAGGATGGATTATCGATCATACAGTTATAGACACTTTTTTATCAAAAGCGACGTCAGCATATTTATAGTGATAATTGTACATTTATGTTTGGAAAGAAAATACTGCTAAGTTTAAAGAGAGAGATTGTGTTTTGCAACAAAATTATCCTTAAAAGCAAATCTAACAAACATTCCAGATAAGCCAACCTTTTGGCTGACAATCTGTTGTTTACGATAAATGCTGGCTGTAGCAAATGTTACTTTAAGGTTTTAATCTATTTGCATATTTATATACTTAAAAGTAAACAGATAAAAATATATATATATATATATATGTATCACCATTAATTACTCTAAATCAGCGGTCGCCAACCTTTCGGACCTCACGGACCACTAAATTCATAATTTTAAATCCCGCAGACCACATTCCGTGAATTTAGTGCAATATAAAGGTGGAAATTGTCATTCAGAATATGAGAATTTCTTAGAATATTATTTTTGTTTTATTATTAATAAAACATTAAAAATGCAAATAATGTCCAGATTTTGCTGCGGACCACCAAAATTTTCTCGCGGACCACCGGTTGGCGACCGCTGCCCTAAATCTTAATTTAATATTTTCAAAAATTATTTATTGCAGTTCTTAAGAAAACTCAACCTACTTCACAAAAGAATAAAAACAAGCATTTTTTTTTGGTTCGACCATAAACAAGTTGAATATACTTTCATTCTCTAGTAATGTATTCATTCGTGTAAAATGAATGATCAGAGTTGGAAGGTTTGGCATTTGAATTATGTTTGAAAAAACTGCGATTGTTTTTCCCTTTCTTTCTCTCTCTCTCTCTTTCTTTTTTTTTTTTTTTTTTTAAACCTTTAATTCAAATGCCAAAACATTTTATCTTTACCAAAGTTGCCATACGTAGAAATATTTTCTTCAGTGCTTAAAGATTTCTATCAATTCAAAATTAAACTCCACAGTACAAAAAATTACAAGTCGTATTTTTTGGCATACTGTTTGCCTTCATTATATACTTTAAACAATATGAATATTTTCTAAGTCATATAGACCTAACAAACAGCATCTAAAATCAAAAAAATTGCCTAGGATTCTTATGTATGAAAAGAAGTTACGGAGATGAATCTACATGCTGTATCATTATATTAAGCCAATGAAAATGTGTAAAATACTAAAATATAGTGAATTAAATTTCCATCCATATTTCAACTATAGGTTGAAAAGTCAATAAGAGTTAAAACCTTAAAAAAGTATAGATAATTTAATCTCTGATCGATCAGATATAACAGATAGTATATAACGCATATTATAAATAAGCGTGTACGCACATATTAATGTGTGGGGTGTCGGTTTACTTTTGACGTTGTCATTCTAAAAAAAAAAACTCCTTTGAAAATCTGATAACAGAAAGAAAACCATGGCAAAGCGCAACTTACACCAGGGATTTAAGTTCGGCACATTGACCACATAAGCTTCGCTGATTTTTTCTTCTAAACCCAGCCCAACTTTTAGAAAAAAAAAATACCGAATCGGCACGCGAACACAAAAGTCAGCAACCTTGGTCGTCTGAGAAAAATCGGCCCTCGAGGTACGTATTAACACGTTCCCCTCTCTCTCGAGAACTGGACCGGTTCTACAGGTGACTACCGATTCTGCTCTGTGCGGTCAAAATTCGATGCAGCACTATTAGGGTATTAACACGACACGCGTCCCAGTATAACACATTCGTATATGATAATATCCTCATCTTTTACCCCTCTTCATACGCTATGTGCATACGTTAGATTTCAAATGCCCAAAAACGACAGTCCAATTGGATGACCCGTGCTATGCTATCCAACCACATAACTCTAACAGAGTTTTTTTCTTTCCCCTTCGGACACCAAACTTTTAGAGGGCAATTCATGAGTTGCATTTGTTGAAACTATTCAATTTTTCTGATTAAATAAATTTGAATAACGATTCTGTATTTTTCATTTAATTTTTTAATTCAAATGTCTTAAACCAATTATTTTAACAATTTAGATTAGTGAAACGAGAAATTAATTACTACTTAATCCCTCTGAAAAATCTCTTAATCTCTCTAAAAAGACAGAGAGACGTGTGTGTGTGTGCGTGTGTGTGTACTTTTTTTAATTTTCTCCAATTCTCCAACTGAATTTAAGAAAAGTCTTGTTTTACTTTCACGGCTTAATATTTCCGAAATATGGTACTTAACGAAGATTGCCTCATAAGATGAACTAATATCAAATTTAAAAAATGTCGCCAGTATCATACTTCCTTTTTAATGTAGTCAAAAATTACATTAGAATATTACAACTTTTCTATAAACTTACGCTTTCTCTTGATGACGTAATTTCGTACCGGCCGAAAAATATCCATACCAAACGACCACACCATAGTCGTTAAAAAGAAAATTAGCAAAGATTGATAACGGCTCATTAGAGAAGAAACAAGTAACTATTTTCTTGGGACTTCCAGGAATAAATCTAGGGAAATTTTTTCATTTTAAAATTTTGTGAGAAAATTTTAAGTTAAGTTAGGTTTTGCGTCTGTTGGATGCTAAAGTGAGGAAGGATCTAATAATCACATGGGGAGAGATACTTATTGAGGCAACCCGGAGCGCACCAAAAAGATTTGACAGAAGTCGCCAAGCTAAATTGCATCATGGTTTAAAATGCTTTTAATTAAATCTGGAATGGCATTCGCTTAAAGTTCAATACATTTAAAATACCATAATTTAGCGTCCAAGCCTGCAATTCAAGTAGTTTAACTATATAATATTATGATACTAATGATTTATATAAATGCTATAAAACTTGTGTCCTATACGTTGTCAAGATGCATAGCGTAAAAGATAGTAAATCAATGGAATTATTCAACTATGAGGCGCTTTTTAAACGAACTGTACATGTACAACTTTAAAACTAATTAAAATTATACAAAATTGAATTTTAACCGTGGAATTAGCTGCTTGTTTTATTTTAAGGAGAAAATTGCTTTGCATAGAAATGTATTTATTTATCAATTTATTATTATTAACTCAATGTTTTTTAAGAATTTTAGATGTGATACAAGTAATGTCGATACATAGGCAAAGCATGAGATACGTACTTCAATATTGGCATAATTTTTTTTTACACGTTTTGCTCTTCGTAATTAAATACATTTTATTTCTTATTATCTTTTATAACACACTCGTGCGAGTATCAATATAAATAAATACAGTATATAATTTATGAAACGCTATGATACTAAATATGGTATATAAAAATACCGATTAAATATTATTTACAGATGAGGAATGAGCCAAATAGTCGCTAACTTCGCCAAACTTAGATATCGTTAAACGTCTACCGTACGTTTATTTTTACCAACCGTCTCATTCAGCGCCAGGGAGCGTTGTCTTAAAAATGCCTACCGTTTTTTTAAGAGGTCCCACATCAGCTGATTTGGGTGCTTTCACCTTTTTACAGTGGTTGCCTTATGCTTGCTGTAATCACCTACGTTTTTTATACGTTTCCTTGCCGACATAATTAAAAGGCCGCGTTTTCCCAACTGCATTCAAACCACTGGCACTCAGATTACGAATCGCGACCTCCCAATTTGTTATGCGAAAAATGTTTGATAAGCAGAAAACTTTAAACCCATTAAAAACATGTATTTAAATTTATTTCAAAATGTTTGTAGCTAGGTAGTGGGTAAATCTATAAAGACCACACAGAGAAGGCAAACAAATCATGAAAATTCGGTTCGATACAAATACTGTGTCAAAAAATAAACGATCTTTCTTTGTATTAGACTCGTGGACTTCACAAGAAGCCTTTGCGGTCATTATGCCATTTTGTCAATCACAATTTAAGCAAAAGATCGAAATTTTTTTGTAATATAATAATCAGAAGTAAAATACAGTAAAATTTCACATACCGAAAATCTCTATACATATCGAAGTTTTTCTTAATCACCGTTGTCATTACATAAAAGTTGTTTCTATACAGCGAAAACATTCTATATATCGATTTTTTTTTAAATAATTCGGATTTTTTTTTCGTTAAACATTCTAAAACGTTATGGTTTTCAATTCACCAAAAATGTTCCCCATGATTCAGTGCCATATTACCGACTAGGCCAGTTAAGGCAGTTAGAGGCCCCAAAAGTTTTTTCTTTTAGAAGTTGATTTTTTAAGTTTACTTTTTTTTAGAAATTAACTTTTGGTTATTCACTTTCGATCAGTACCTAGAAATTTTTTAGGTAAAAGCTCACTTTTTTGGGGCTATTTTCGAGATTTCACCCCAAAATTTATGAATTTTAGCATGAGCGAGTTGGCAACACTATAACGTTTCGTTACCAACTAACGTTGGAAAGGTATCAGTTAATATGTAAGTACGTATTTTTTATATACTTTCAGTCCCCCCTTCTAAATTTGTCACAGCGCGTAAGGGGGCTTTGTTTGTCTTAATCGGGCCCTGCTACGATGTATTTCACAGTCTTAATAAATGTGAACGCTTTTATAATGAATGAGCATCGAAATCTGTGTATCTGTGGTGCACAAAGCATTGGATAGTTTATTATACAAATATATATGCATATAAATACTGCATAATAATATGGCTTTCAAACATGGACGCTCTGGGGGGTGCAAGGGGTGCACTTGCACCCCCTTGGCTTATGAAAAAAGGGGTAAAAAAGACTGAATCTACAAGAAATTATTGTCCAACAACATTATTTAATTAGAATTTTTCCTAGATGCACCCCCTTGCATAATTCTGGGAGCGCCCATGCTTTCAAAGTACGTTTCGAGACTTTTTTTTTTCTCGTAATTATTGTTTTTAATTACAGTCGAAACTGCATATATGCAAATAGCCGCGATAAAGAAATCCTAAGCGGGTTTTACATAAAAGCGGTATTCTCTGAACTATAGCGTGGAAATAATTTGCTCATTAAATTTTTAATGAATTTTATTATTAAATTAGATATTCTTATTTCTAATTTTATAAATCATACACATTATTGATTTAAATATTTATCATGCATTATTCTATTAATAAAAATGTAGAAATAATGTAGTACTTACGTAAATACATGTACTGTATTTGTAGAAAAAATCAGTTAACTTCCTTTGCACGCATGGATGTTTTGATGACTAATTAAATATTTGATTTGTTGAAGTATTGACGTTTTTCATATCAAAATTGTTTGATCTTAAATAATCCTGCAGAAGCATTAGAGCAGAAATAGGATCTTTACGAGTAAACACATTTTTCATTTCATTTAATACCATTTCTTCGTCAACAATAGACTTTCCCAAATTGTGTTCCGTGGTGCTTGTCTAGTAAAAAATAAATTGATTTTAATTAAAAAATAAATTTATTCAGTAAAAAATATATGGATGGCCCTAATTCTTAGAAAATTATTTTTCATCGCATTACGATTACTACATTAAGGCCCGTAGCTAAACGCGTGTTACAGGGGATGGGGCTTAAAGTTAATTTATGTTTTGATGTAATATTTTATTAATTTATTTAATAATACTAAATATCTAAATAGAATGATATGTTTAACACTGATGAATACATTTCTTAATGTAAATTTTGCATTGAAAACTCATAGAGGTAAGTTAATATTTACAATTTTTCTTATCCGTATTATAGAGTAGATGAAGACTCAATCCTCTACAACAAAACATGATATATACAAGATTTACCGCAGAAATATATTTTGAATATGCTTTTAACGTCAAAAAAAAATTTCTATCGTCATGTACAAGTTTATAAAAATTAAAATAAAATTCCAAATAATTAATTTTGAAAACTATTTTGCAGGGGGTGCTCATCTCTATCCCCATCCTGGCTACGGTTCTAATTACATTATTATCTTAATATATCATAAAATATCACGTGCGTGGTATAGTAACTAACTTATATATAGACTCTATCTAAAGAACGCACATTAAAAGTTAAAGAGTCAGGGGCTCTGCGGTCAAATTTTTTCTTAAAATGAGCTCCGCGGGCAAAAAAAGTTTGGGAATCACTGGTCTACAGGATCATTCGTTGATGGCCATTTCCGGTGGGGAAAGCCACTCCTTAAAAATAAGGGTTGCCAGCTATTTATTGTGGATGAAAACTTGTTCATAAAGTTTGTTTGCATATATCCGGTTTAAATTCTATAATAAAACATTCGTTTGGCTTCAAAAATACATTTGTGTATGTGGTTTGTGCATGTATAAAATCGCAATTAAGCTGGTTTAGATAACATTAAAAAGATAAGAGAAAATTTGAAGCTCGATATTTTTGGTATATATGCGAGTTGCATATACGCGGTTTCGACTGTATATATATGAACATAATCATCATACTGCTCGCCAGGTGGCGCGGGATGACTGTATGCGTGAAAGTCATGCTCCTTCATAAAATAAATATATTTGCTGAAAAAGACAATATTTCAAACAACAATATCAATCAACGTTTATTGGCGTAGTGATACCGACGCCGATGTTATGGCGTGATTAAATGGTGAAACGTTCGAAAGAAAATAAATATTTCTGCGTTCGGTGGGATTTGAACCCACGACCTTCTGAGCTACGAAGGACAATATATAATCTCTTTACGAACGTATATATATTGTTGCCAGTTATTTCGCAGAATGGTGTAGTACATAGACTACTATTTAAACCAAATTGCAAAGAGACTGGTATTAAATTGATCGAAATGCACGTTGCAGCATATGTATTTATTTTATATAAATCGAACACTACGCAGATTAAATCAAACAACAATGTCAATCCATCAACGTTTATTGGCGTAGTGATACCAACACCGATGTTATATACGTTCGTAAAGAGATTATATATTGTCCTTCGTAGCTCAGTGGGTAGAGCCTCCGCCCGGCAAGTGGAAGGTCGTGGGTTCAGGTCCCACCGAAGGCAGAAATATTTATTTTCTTTCGAACGTTTCACCATCTAATCACGCCATACCATCGGCGTTGGTATCACTACGCCAATAAACGTTGATTGATTGACATTGTTGTTTGATTTAATCTGCGTAGTGTTCGATTTATATAAAGACAATATTTGCTATTAAAAATAGATAATTTGTGATATGAAGAAACGCTCACCGTAAATCATAAAGTGGTAACTTTTGATCACTCAAATACGATGTTTGTGGATACTTGTGATTATTGCTGAATGGATGTCGATTTCATTAGCTTCAAATTATGGTGTATTTATTAAAATGTGGGTGTATACTAATTACTGAATATTGGAATCGAAAACGTTGAATGATTTATTAATATTTTCAGGCAAATGTACTAATAAACTGACAAGGTAATACCAAATATCAGTGATATGTTGTTAAATGAGAAAATTACCAACAACATCTTTAACCTCAAAACTATCAACGTAACATCAAAAATATCACGTTACAGAATGTATCACCAAACCTGTAAATAATTTTTTTTTAAGCTTAAATGGCATTGAACCAGACATCTTGTCAGAAGATTTGTTAAGGGACAACCAAAATTATGAAAACTATGGAAAGCACTCACTCACTTACTTGGTGAGTGAGTAGGTAGAGAGGGAGGGATGGATGGATGAGTGGGTGGTTGGGTTTATGTTTATACGTTTTTTGAGCTGCAGGATAGTTCATTTGGAATGGAAAGGAGAGCTTAGCGAGATCTCCAAATACTTTTACATTACGATACATTTACCTGTAAGCAATCTTGTTGACAATAGAAGCCAGTCGAGTTAGATAAATGGCCGTAGTCATAACCATTTTGTCACCGGACCGCATTGAAGATGAGTTAGAATAAAATGGGCACGAACAACTCGCAACATACGTTTAAGGAGGAAACATTTTTTTCAACAGGGGACAAATAATGGTTAACTACAGTGGAAATTGTTTATAACAACCTCCAGACTGGGCAAACTCGGTTGTTACAACCTGTAGTCATTAAAGACGATGTTGTTGTGTTTTAAATCATAGTATAGTAATGCAGTTTGTAGTGTTCTGACGATCTTTTTGATAATAGTAAAAAATGCTGAACTTATTGCTTTTAAAATTTAATAAAAATATATTTGTTTATACTGAATTCAAGCAAATTAAAAAATATCTGAAAGCTATTTAATAATATGGGACATTTTTTTAAATGACATACTTACAGGCTTTTGATGAGAATATTAAAGCTCCACTGCGTTTTAAATCATTTCAAAAGGGCTTTATCAGTATTTTTATGTTTGGGATCACAAAGTTTTCTGCATAAAACGAATCATTTTTAAAATGTTCCAGAATTTTTAGCCGATTTTTCAAAATTATCGGACTAGTTGTATGGGATATCAAAAGTTCTATATTTCTTACTTTTGTTAGCATCTATTCTCGGAATATTAACCCTCTAACTGCTTATCCCGCGATTTCCACGGGCAACATGAAAGTAACAAAATTTTCTTTTCAAGCGATTTTCGCGGGTATGAAATTTTTCCATCTTTCATCTCTCATCATCTTTGGTTACAAAAATGTGCTACATATTTTAACTCTCAATTACATGTAGATTTGAAATATATAATAAAAAAATATGCAATTTTTAAAGCAATTTTGATAAAAAAAATCGAGCAGTTAGAGGGTTAATTATGTTGGTTTTTTCCTCAGTAAACGGAACTTTCCTTTCGATATTTTAAAAGTCTGCCTACCATGCGTTTTACATTGGCGATTAGACAGGGAATAAAATTCAGACGACTTGGCCAAAACATCGCCAATCGTAGCTTCTTGAAGAAAAAGCATCCATTTCTTCATTTGAATCCAGCGATATGATTCTGTTATCGGACGGACCCACATGTTTCTGAGAGGTAACTATCAAGTCGTTGTACATCTGGTATACTAAATTTCTTATTTCAAAACAAAAGATCGCCAATATAAAAGTTGTTACTGTTAAAAAGGGTGTTGGTGTATGCGGAGGTGTTATAAGACATATATTTAACCCAGAAAAGTGAAGAGGAAACTGAATTTTGTAGTGATTTCGTCGCTAAATACAGTTAATTGTTATAAAGTTGTCTGGCTACGTTTCAAGCCGCATAATCCCATTTTTGGATATAAATGCAGCAGAACACGCCTTCTAGTATCAGATAAGCTTAAAACGGAAGGAAGAATGGGGAAACGAGTGATCTAACAGACTTTGAATGTGGGATGGTTGCAGGAGCAAAACGCGTTGGACGAACCATTTTTGAAACGGCAGTTTTCCTGAATTTCTCACGCACTGTAGTTTTCATGACAGATCCAAACTGACCATTTTTTTATTTTCCGTGATGGCTTATTTCTATAACAAAATTTGAATCTGATAGCTATGTCCAATGAATGATTAATTGCTTGTATCGTTTGTTTTTTTATCATGAAAATTCTCAACTCTCGAATTGGACAGAAAAACACCAAACTTACATTTCTTCGGTTTACACACATAAGCTATTTGATATATATATATGTAATATTATTCATATTAGTCTTGCAGTTGTTAAAATTTTTCTCGATTTTCGTTGTCTTAATTTATCTAGAGCTTAAATGAATTCAACTTGGAAGTTTATATTCGTTTGCTTGATTTTTTCTGCCTGCAGGTCACTTGCTATATGGCTATTTAGAGCGACATCCGAATCACGATACATTGAAACAGGACGATGTTCCCTGGAATACTCAGAACCAAACCTCTCGTACTTAAAGGCTATGATGATAACCATGAACCGTCACTAGGTGCCTGAAAGATTAAAAAAAATTCGTTGTAGATGTCAGTGCAAAACGAAAATACCGTACGTATTTTTAGATTGGGGAAGAAGGTGCTAGCAGATTTCAATGGAATATCACGAATGATCGAAAGTTTTCACGTGAATGAGTGTCTGCTGTATCTTATCAGTCAGTGCCGTGCCTAGAAATTTTTGTACCTGGGGCAAAGATGCAAAATGGTGACAGTAATCCCTCCCCTCCGTTATATTAAAAGCATATAAATTTTAAATATTCTCTAGTCATTTTAAATTGTTAATTATATAGGCTATTATTTTTTAATTCTAACACACGACAATCTGCCTAGAAACACAACACACTCCCACGTTACTATCTCATTTGGCGTCCTTTTAAGCTTTTAAATTGAGGAAACTGCCCCGTTTGCAACTCGTCACAGCTCTGTCATTAATTATGAAACTGACTTTTTTCAATAGATAAGGTCCGGAGTTCGATATTGGAATTGAAAATGTCGGGTTTTTTTTGGTTTTTTTTTTAGTTACAAAAAGTAGTTTTTCCGTGGAAAATGAAACCATTCGCCACAAAAAGAAAACAAAAGGCGTATCAACTGAGGAACGCTTGAGGAACACTAAAATAAGGTAAAAAAAACATATAATGTAGGTAGAAATTGAATGGTCATAAACTCTGAAACGAGTTTTTCGTCATTGGATAGAGTGCTGAATTCGAAACCGGATTTGGGAAAGTCTCCTTTTTTTTCGTAAAAATTTAATTTGGCGCTATCAAATGAAGCGACAAACTGAAAGAAGGGAAAGGAACGTTTAATGGTAGGCAGTTGGCTGGCTTTTCCTCACTACATAGGGTCCTAAGTACGATATCGGCCTTGAGCACGTTGTCTTTTTTCTTCTTTCAAAAAGTAGTTTTGCGATGAAAAATGAAAGTACTCGCTACAAGAAGAACACAAAGCGCGTATTAAATAAGAAACACTAAAGGAACTCAAAGAACAAAACGTTTAATAGATAGCAGTTTGATTGTCATTAACTGTACAACTGGATTTTCGGTACTCCATAGGATCCTGAATTCGATACCGGCCTTGGGTTTAGCTCTGTGAATGTCAAATAAGTCGACACATTGAAAGAAGGGAAAGAAACGTTTAACGGCAGCCAGTTTGATGGTCATCAACAGGGCAAGTGGCCTTCCATTTTCTGTATATTCTGAGTGCGATCAAAGAAATTTAAATGTGTTCTTCACATTTTACTTAAAAATTGGTTTTTCCCTGCCTAATAAAGCAACACACTTCCACGTTACTACCTCATTTGGCGCCCCTTTGAGTTTTTAACCTGAGGCAACTGCCTCGTTTGCCACATCCTCGATCCGGCCCTGATGTCTGTACATGATTACACGTTAGATATACCAAATACTTGTTTACGAGTGCAAAATTGAAAGGCTCACGCACTAACATTTCTCTTTTTGAAAATATCAATTTCCAGGTGTACAATTTGCTTTATACTAACGTAGGTTTTTCCTTTGCAAGTAATAATTACAGAGGCTAAACCAGGGCTGGGGAAACTTTTTATGTTAGAAAGCCGCATTAACTTACCTGTAATGCACGAAGGTCGCATGTGTTTTGATTCTGTCAGTCGCTCAAAGAAGATTATTTCGTTAAATTTCATCTACTCTTTTATACTTTAATTAGGTTCGTTTTAAGCATATTAAGATCATAATGCAAATAAAAATGATGACTAGAATCGTATAAACAAAAATAAATGAATTTTTCTGCAAAATTGTGATTCGGTCGAAAGGCCGAACCTAAGGGCCTCGACGGCCGCATGTGGCCAAAAAGGCTGCGGATCCTCACCCCTAGGCTAAACCTAAAGATTCGTAAATTGTCACCCATTTATCATACCGGCAATTTTCCTTATCGATGTTACTTATCGATGTTCCTTATCGATTTTTTTAAATGCACGCACGTACAATGTGGAAATTGTGACTTTTTATAATAAGGTTTCAAAACTTTTTGTTGTTAGTTCAAAAAGATTTTTAATAACCTGTCATATATTGCAGGAATTTTCACTTGTAAAGTTTGATGAAAGCTTGAAATTTTTTGTCTCTGTAATCTCACGAATTACAATTTTATTAGGCTTATTTTTTTTCTACCGAATATGAAATATTCTCTTATATATTTAAAATTGTGCTTTAAAGTGAGATTATCAATTACACATAGGTTTGGTCTATTAAATTTGAAAAATTGCACACACACACACATATAAATAAATATATAAAAATATATATTTAAATTTTTTTTAAAGCTAATTAAACAACGATATAAATCTTTTATTTACTCATAGTCATTCACTCAATACACACTGAATAAACATAAATGATGGGGTACTTAATTTCTAGGCAACATAATGCTGTTCTCCCTTTCCCTATTGGATGAACACATTTCTTGTCAGATATGTACGAAGAAGAATATCGCCCTGTTAAAGTGGGCAGTGATTCGATGTTGGAAACGAGAGCACTTAGATGAAATTTATCATGCGTCACCCTCCTGTTCTTCTTCGCCAGTTGAACCGAATATTTATAAGTTTTACCAGTTGTACTTTTTGGTCCACCTTGTTCTATTTGATGGACTATAGTTCCTGTTTCTTAAAATGGTTTCCATGGAGTTGAGACCCCCTTTACGAACAGTATACAAACGACATAGTTGCAAAGCAAAATGAAATCCCTTAACGAAAATTCTAGAAACTTAGAATATATACACATAATCATAATATTCGTGGCCTAGCGGTTAAGGCACTCCAGACATAACGGAAGGGCCCTAGTTCGATTCTAGGCCGGGGCGATGTCTCTTTCTTTTACACTTTTAAGGCTCTAGTTTGAACTCAAACGTAGGTGTCGCAGATTACTACCTATAATCATGGAATTATATATGATGGTGAGCATGGGTAGATACAGACTTTTAAAAAGGGTGGGGGGCTAATATCTCTTCCTCCGTATCATCATCATCATCATCAACAACATAATAGTGTCTGAATATATATATTGTATTAATTATTTTAATTAATTAGTTACATTAACTACATGATATAGATCCACCTTCCCCCCCACGCTAACGGCGCCCGTGGTCACATCCCTTATTATTAGCCATATGTAATACAAATACAGTAGAGTCTCCATATAACGAACTTCCATTTAACAAAGTTTTCTATTTAATGAAATTTTCGGCGGAACCTTGACTTTGAATGGCACTAACATGTAAATTTGTCTCCATATTACGAAAAACAATTTCTATATAACGAAGTTCTTTTTATAAAGAATTTGATTTTTTTTTTAATTTACCTTTTACAATTTTTCAGCGGGATGGTTAGGTAGAAGGGGTAGTTGAGGATTTTAATCAAGGACGGACGGAGTTGAGGTAGCCTTCTGTATAGTGGACATAGGGTCAGTTGTGATAAATAATTCTATTGTTCTAAACTGGGAACTTCGAAGCAGCGGGGATGTATCACTCTGCAGGTGTGGCTAAGCCACGAAATTTGCTTCTCGCACATACGCGTTCTATTGTTGAAGAAAATGTTATAGATGAATACCACCTCCCCTAACGACCACTTTTCCTGGAAACGAACTTCCTCTTCCATAAACCCAATGTTAAATTTACCTCCGTTTAGAGACTATCGAAATCCATCCTCCCTTTAATAGAGACCGCATTCTTGGGTACTGATAAGAAAGGAGTTTCATTTCTTATGCATATTCTCATTTTGACAGGAAGAAAAACAGAAACGTCCACCGTGATTGTTTTGAAAAAGCAGTCTGTTATTTGCATTTTCAAAATGACAGATACAGGGCCGGCGCCAAAGGGAGACGAACCGGGCATTTGCCCTGAGCGGCAAATTTTTAAGAACGGAAAAACGGGATTATTATAAAAAATAAAGTTATTTTGGGGCGGAAAAACACGTGTTTGCCTCGAACGACATAATACCTAGCGCCGTCCCTGGACAGCTAAAAAGTAATTTTTACCTTAGAGCAGCTAATTACTATTATAAATGAACATGAAAGAGGAAAGTCCGAAAGAAAATTAGCCCAAATGTTTAAATGTGGAAAAAGCAGACAAATATCACCGTAAAAAATTGTAACAGAAAAATTTTTAACACCCCCAAATCTTCGTTCCATTTTCCCATGATGTGTGAAAGCATTTTCATTTTTCAAGCAGGGGTTGATGCGTTTCTTCTCCTCTCATCCAGATTTTCATGTTTTTGATGCCCTCTTTTTTTAATTGGATTACCATAATGCTGAAACCCCATGCGCATAAGTGTAATATGATGAAGGTAACAGGGCACATGCCTCCCACGATAGGCGCACGCACAAAGTTCATAAGGGGGGTTATAAGCTCAAGGGTGAGTTACAGACTTACAACTCACATATTTCTACGTTAAACATATAAAATTCCATTACAATGTTTTATAACCCCCCATCAACACCTCCGGCGTCCGCCAATGCCTCCCAGTTTTTTAGAACAGATGCAAAATTGTATTTTCCCCCCAATTTTGGGGGTTTGTTCCCCCCCTTGTTTACTCTATATATAACCTTCAAGTTACACCTATACTCATGTTGTCAAGACATTTCACTCATCAGAACTTTTAATATGCCACCCATCTATGGTCTGGTTAAATCCTTTGATTGCAATTTGTACAACAGCAGTCAGTCTTGCAGATCATCCTGATGTGTGCACTGCACTAAAAACTTCTCAAGACATTGTTTACAACTATTGGAAAAATCGAAGGTTAATGACTAAATAATCAAACACTTGGCAGTTGTAATAGTAAATAACATTTTTTTTTCGCAAATCATTTGTGTGGTGTAACATTAAAAAATATAGATTACATATATATATATATATAAAAGTTTTCCTCGCCCATTCTTGGCGGAAACAGGCTTTGGGACGGGCAGAGCGCCATGTTCCCAAGCCTCTTTTTACATCACTTCTTAATGTGCCATGTCTAGAAACTTCCTGACAATGTGACACGTGTTTAGGATTGTGGCTTTTTGTATTTCAATGTAGGTGTTTGGGTCAATGTTGAGTATCTCCAAATTCGTCGCAAGCGTTTTTGGTACTATCCCTGTTGCTGAGATGACTAACGGGATGATGAGGATCTTTTCCATACCCCATATATCTCGTACTTCATGTCTGAGATCTTGGTACTTGGTGATTTTCGTTGTGTAGGTTGTCTGTATGTTATTGGTGTTGGGTACTGCTATGTCGATTAAGTACGTGGTCTTATTCGATTTATCGACGAGGGTTATGTCAGGACGGTTATGTGGGACTGTCTTGTCTGTTATGATTGCTCTATCCCAGTAAAGCTTGTGTGTTTCGTTCTCATGCACGGTCTCTGGCTCATATTTGTAGTACGGGCATTTTTCTGTCAGAAAGCCAGCATTCGCTGCCAATTTCTGGTGGACTATTTTCGCTACTTGATCGTGTCTATGTTTGTAGTCTGACTGCGCAAGGATCTTGCATCCTGCCATCACGTGTTGGATTGTCTCCGATGCCGCATGACAGTGTCTGCATTTGTCGCTTTCTATGTCTTTTCTCTGGATGAATTTCTGATTGTTCCTTGTTGCGATCACTTGGTCTTGGATGGCTAGCATGAATCCTTCTGTCTCTGGCTGGAGAGTGCCTTTGGCCAGCCAAGAATTTGATGCCTTTTTGTCAACGTGTGGTTGTTGCAGGTCATTGTAGTGCCTGCCATGTAATGGTTTTCCGGCCCAAGTTCTTAGTTTCTGTTCATTGGCTGCCTCCAGGAC